>CABHPP010115635.1:0-37121 GCA_902168425.1 Peromyscus attwateri
AATGTTTTCCTAAAGAATAGGGTAGTTTGATTGGTATTTCTGAGCAAAATTACTTCACTGTTAATTGCTAGTAATCAAGCCTTTTGCATATTTTTAACTAGTTCTTATAGTCATTTGACTGATCAGAATTAAATGATGAAAATAAGTTACTGGGAAATTTAGAGTTATATTAGAGATGGATTTTAAGTTTTTGCTTATGATATTGAGCCACGTCTTGTATGGAAAACATTTTGCTGATGCCATGCAAACGTTTACTTAGACTGGTAAAAAAAAATAATGACAATAGAATGGGATGTATTATCAGGGTGACCCCAACAAGGCCTACCAGATACTGACAAATCCCTGATCAGCAGCTCTGCTTTCTTTAGGGGACATCTTTTATTAAACAGAGCGATGTCATATTCCTGGAAGCAGTGTGAAAGGTAATTTGGTATGGTACCGAACTTTATACTCTCTTTTATTGGTAAATAGTTTCACAAGTGCTGGAACCAATTTTCAGAGTCTACTTGGAGGACTCTTATTGGTCCTTTACAGCCCATTTCAGAAAATATTTCAGGTACTTTCTTGATAAATTATCTGGGCAGAATAATTGAATCTCCTCTGTATCCCTATCTGGTTACAAAGATCAACGGCATTTTCCCTTACACAACATGCCAATATGGCTAGGTTTTGTCTTGAAAGAGAGGAGGGACGGTCTAATTTATTACTGTATTGCTCAAACCTAGCTCAATTCTTCATGAACTTGGTGCTAGTATGCCCAGCTCACAACATGGACAGATGTGAGCTCGCTCCTTACTCAACACACACCACAAATGGTAATGTATAAAGAGATGAAAAATTATTTTCAGAAAGAAGGTAAGTAAACTGTGACTACTGGAGTACTTTCATCCAACACTATGTAAAACAAACACCTTTTTCCTTCTAGTTTTCATTTTAAGGAAATGCCTCACCTCATCAGGGTAAGAGTTCTGATGTGGAAACAGCTTAGTTTTTTCAACCCAGGCCTCTTTTTTCCCTTCCATCAACACCCAGTAGGCCTTGCTGTGGGGAGCCCCGACAGAAACTGTAACAAGGACCCTGGTACCTTACACTTCACTGCTAATACTGTCAAATGATGGCTCTCCTGTGCTAAGACTATAAACCCTGAAGAGTGGACCTAACCCCAGTGCCTGGCAGGGAACTCAGTATCTGTTGAATAATTACCTTACAAGGTAGGCTTATTACACTGCCTCGCTCACTAGTCACAACGACCCTACCAGATACATGCGGCTGTCCCCGTTGTACACACGAAGAAACAGTCTCAGGGCGGTTAAGATAAAGTGTGTAAAGCCACAGGCCCAGAACTGCCAGAGGTGGGTTTAAACCCAACCCACACCGTCTCAGAGTTCACTCCTCACTCCAGGCCACCCCGGGAGTCTTTAGGTCGCTGCCTGAACCCCAAAGGGAACCATCTTCCGGGTGGGTGAGGACCCCCCGCTGGCCTTGCCCGGAGGGCTTCCCGAGGTCCTCTCTGTAAGTTTGTGGCGGAGGGTGAGCTTTTCTGGCAACTCCCCCGCAGGGGGGTGTGCATCGGTGCTCGGCCAGCGTCGGGGGTCCGGCGTAAAGGGACAAGCGGCGCCTCGGAGGAGCTGTCCCGGATGGGGCTTCCTGGCGACCCTGCCGCCGCTAGGCCTCACCGAGGCCGCACCGGCCCTAGTTCCCGCCTCGGAGCTGAGCAGGATCCCCAGCACCCCGCGGGAACTCGGGGTCCCGCCGAACCGAAACACCACAGCTCGCCATCCTCCCCAACCGGGTCGGGCCCACTCGAAAACACTCACCCGCGGGCCGAAAAGGCGCCCGCAGCTCCGGCTTCGCTTCCCTTTGTCCCGCGCTCGCCCCGCCCCTCGCGCCGGAGCTTCCGCGCTCGCACTTTCCACACGCTCCGGGATTTCTCCGCGGGCCGCGGCCGGCTCTCCTCAGACGAACAGCCCTTCCAGCGGGGACGCGGAGAGGCTTAGTGCAGCCAAGGATTTTTTTTTAACCCCTCAGGCTCCGCAGTTTTTCTCAGAAGTCTTCCAATGTGGATCTTGTCCCAGCCGGGCGCCGATTCGTCACGGCGAGGAGGGCGGAGAAGGTTGGGCCGCGTTGCGGGCCCCGGTTCGCGGCCCGGCGGCAGGAACTGCGCTGGGAGCGCGGCGGGGATTCACCGAGGCGGTGGGTGCCGCCGTGGGAGACCCGCGCCGGGCGACGGCACGCCGGAGCCTCTCCCGGGAGAGGGCGGGACGCAGATCCCGCACCCCCCGCACCCGGGCGCTTCCCTTCGCTGTGGTCCTCAGTACGCCGCTGCAGGATGCAGGATGCAGGATGGAGGCGGGGAGGACTCGGGTCCCCGCGTTTAGGTCCTTGCCAGCGCCCTGCAGGGCTCCCTGCCTCAATAGCCTCAGCGAAAAGCAACACGGGAGTTTTTTGTAGTTTTCTAGAGGCTGAGTGATGGCGACGGGTTTCTGAGCCTAGGGTCCGCAGATGTCAGCTCACTCTCATCAGGTCCTATACCTGTGGCAATTTACATTTCTTTCCAGGAGAACCAATTCAGTTTAGCCTCTCCTGTCTTCAAATAACCAGCCCAACTGTTTCTTTGTGATGCTCTCCTGGAACTTTTCCTAGGCCAATCTTTTCTTTGGCTCTCTGTAGATACCCTCTGTATGGGACTGGGCCATCTGTAATCGTGGAAAGTCTTGAAAACAAAGGTTCAGACATCCGGACCGGACAACTTCATAATTACCAGTGGGTTTGTTTGTTTGTTTTGTTTTTTGAGACAGAGTTTCTCTGTGAAACAGTCCAGGCTGTCCTGGAACTCACTCTGTAGACCAGGCTGCTCTCGAACTCACAGAGATCCACCTGCCTCTGCCTCCCGAGTGCTGGGATTAAAGGCGCCACCACCGCCTCGCAATTCTTACCGGTGTTTTCTAAGAGCTAGTCTTGTAATTAGATATTCAGTAAGTGTGTGTTGTGGGGGGCCCAAAACAGCTTCACCACACAGCTTCTGTGACAGCCTTACTGGCAGGCAACACCCAGACCCAGGAAAAGCCATAAACTAACCCCACCCAAGGAGGCCCTACATCTAAGGAGAAGTACCTGACATCCCAAACATTCCAACCATTAGAAAAGGTTAGCTAAGATGGCTAGATGTCCCCGAGTCTAGCACACACCTATTTCTGTTTTACAGATAACGCTAGCCAAATGACGGCCAATCAGGGTCCTGAACCCTGGAAATAGCCTCATCCCAGCCTCTGCTATGAAGAAAACTACCCCGCCTGAGCTCAGGGCTCTTTGCTCTCACCCCTGCATTGGACAGACAGACAGACCAAGCTTGGAGCTTGAAAATAAAGGCTTTTGCTTTTACATGTGGGATTCAGACTCTGTGGTGGTCTTTTGGGGGTCCCCGAGATCTGGGCATAACATGTGTAGAGGCGTCTTTCTGGACCATTCCAAGGCTGGTTTTATTAATTCCAAGTACTTGGGCGGACCATATGAAGTATAGAGACACCTGGCTAATGTGGGTCACGGTGGAGGAAAAGTGAAGAGATGACCTGTGCTTATCTAAGGACACTGTTGGCATTTAGAGAAACTGGTTGAATTCTGGGGCTTCCTGTTGGCCCGTATCCTGGTTGTGACAACAGGAAGTGGGATATCTTTAGAAGTCTGCAGAGCCAGGGATAAGTGATAACACTGTCCAGTTCTTCCATCGCCCAACATTTTCGTACTCATGAGTAGAAATAACGGAGTGAGGGCTGGAGAGATGGCTCAGAGGTTAAGAGCACTGACTGCTCTTCCAGAGGTCCTGAGTTCAATTCCCAGCAACCACATGGTGGTTCACAACCATCTGTAATGAGATCTGGTGCCCTCTTCTGGCCTGCAGGCATACATGCTGTATCCATAATAAATAAATACATTAAAAAAAAAAATAACAAGAAAGAACGGAGTGAAAGGGCACATTGAAAGGAAAGACCAAAGGAGAGTTTGTCGGATGAAAGGGCAGCATGAGGGAATGGATCCCGAACTGGATTTTAACACAAAAAGCATAGAGAGGGTGAATGTGGAATCATCAGAGCCACAGCAGGGATCCCAGAACCCTCTTCCTCTGGCTGAGCCTCCTAATCTGGCCTGCTCAGCAACTCCAGCCTTGTTTCTTCCCTGCCTTAGCGATTGTGGGATGGAGTGGTGGAAAAGGAGGAGGTGGTGGTAGTGGGGCACCGTGCTGCCGTGTGTGTGTGTGTGTGTGTGTGTGTGTGTGTGTGTGTGTGTGTGTCTGTGAGTCATAACTATATGGACACATCCTGTTCAGGCCGTTTTGTGTTCCTATAATATGATTTCAGAGCTGACCATTTGGGATTGGATAACCACTTAAGGGGTTCATCCCTGGGGAGGACTTTCTCCTGCTCTCAGTGTTCCTACAGGTTGTCTGTTGTTCATTGTCTAGGGGGTGGGGATATTTGATATCTCGAACACAATGGATGATATATTTAGATGCTTACTAAATGTGTGAAATTAATGGATGATGATCTCATTATCCTCCTTTGGTTATTCCTCTATTCCTTAAGATTTCAAAAACGTATAGAGGGGGCTGTCAAGATGGCTTAGCTGATAAAGGTGCCTGCTTTGTAGCTTGATGACCTGAGTTCAAGCCTCAGGAGCCACCCAGATGGAAGGAGAGAACCAACCCCTACAAGTTGTCCTCTGACCTCCACATGCTCCGTGTGATCCACATGCAGACAGAATAAGTAAATGTAATAACTTATCACATGCATACAGTTGATACAAAATCAAAATTTTAAATAAATAATTTATTTTTAAACCTTTGCATAAAAATCGTTTCTTTTTCTTTAGACATCACTGGTACTTCAAAGACTGCCATGACAGAACAGCACAAGTTGGGTGATTTACCAGGAAGGAGTAATTTTTCCTGAACTAGTTGAATTGAAAATAGCTATTGCGCTTTGAGCTATTGCTTAGTCCTCGTCAGTTATATCTTCCCTCACAAGTTCTCCGCTTCCAGAGACAGCTTTCACTGAAGTAGAATTGTACATTTGAGTAGGCTTGTCCGAGGTTTCAGTTGCACATATTACTTCAAGCAACCGTGAGGCAGCAGGGGAGGCAGCAATTAGAAGTGAGCATCGCCTTCTCTTTGTCTTCAAGTGTGAACTTGAGGCCTGGAGACAGAGCGATCCCTCCTCTCACATGGCTGATTAAAGGCAGAGCTGCCGCTGGGAGCCTACAGTTGTTAGTAACTGGAATTACTCTTTATGTTTGTATTTTGTTATGAACTCGTACATTTGAAATATTTTCAGGCGGGCTGGAGAGATGGCTCAGCGGTTAAGAAGATCACTGACTGTTCTTCCAAAGGTCCTGAGTTCAATTCCCAGCAACCACATGGTGGCTCACAACCATCTATAATGGGCTCTGATGCCCTCATCTGGCCTGCAGGAATACATGCAGGCAGAACACTGTATACAAAATAAATAAATAAATCTTTAAAAAAAATATTTTCAGGAGATGGAGGAATATTCATTTCTATTCCTCTATAGGAGAGCATAGTATTATTTTGTACAGTTGCTGTGAGGATTATAAATGATCTGCTGACCACAGTGCCTGGAGTCCTGTAAGAACTTTGCAAATGCTGGGCGGTGGTGGCTCATGCCTTTAATCCCAGCACTTGGGAGGCAGAGGCAGGCGGATCTCTGTGAGTTCGAGGCCAGCCTGGTCTCCAAAGCGAGTTCTAGGAAAGGCACAAAGCTATGCAGAGAAACCCTGTCTCGAAAAATCAAAAAAAAAAAAAAAAAAAAAAAGAACTTTGCAAATAATGCTGTCCACCATTATACTTTTTCAAGAATTATAGGGTTTTATAATTATGGTTATGATCTGTGTGTGTGTGTGTGTGTGTGTGTGTGTGTGTGTGTGATCTCACTACGTAGTTCAGGCTGGACCTAGAACTAAAAATCTTCCTGCCTCTGCCTTCCAAGTGCTGGGATTACAGGTGAATGTGGTTTTTTCCCCCTTGCTCAAGTGAGCTAGCTTTGTTTGGCTTATCCATATACAGACATCTTTGAAATAAGAGAGCTCAAATACAAGGCAGCCTTAAAGATCATGTGTGGTGATATTTTGTTGTATTCTAATAAAATTTGCCTGAAGATCAGAGGACAGAGCCAGCCACTAGATTAAACAAAGAGGTCAGGTGGTGGTGGCACACAGGGAGGTGGAGATCTGTCTGGATCTCTGTGAGTTCAAAGCCACCCTGGACTACAGGAGATTAATCCAGTCTAAAAGAAACAGAGCCAGGCAATGGTGCACACACCTTTAATCCCAGCACTTGAGATCTCATGCCTTTGCTACCAGTATTTGGGAAGCACACAAGCCATTAATCCCAGCAGTAGGAAGGCTGAGACAGGAAGTGATATGGCTAGGTGGAGAAAGGCATATAAGTGTGAGGAGACAGGAACTGAGGCCCTTTCAGCTGAGGACTCAGGGGCATTCAGTCAGAGGATTCGTGGAGTTGGCGAGGTGAGAACAGGCTGTGGCTTGTTCCTTTGATTTTTCAGCATTTAATCCAGTATCTGGCTCTGGTTTTTTATTGTAAGACCATTTAGAATTCATGCAACAGTCATGTTTCAAATTTTTTTTTATTATAGCAGTATCATTTACTTTGGTAAATTCATATTCCGATTTTAAAATGCTTCGAAGCAAACAAAAATCATTTACAAATTCAAGTACTGCATATTATACACACACGATAGCTGCATAATGGAATTTCTCTAGCAAGCTGTTAATTCACGATGCCCAGTACGAAGAGTACTGCAGTAGATTACACTAGATGCATCGATTTACCATAATCATTGCTGCATAGAACAGTAACCAGTACAACAGCTTACATGATTGCACTTGAAAGCTTTAATAAAGTTGTAGTGTTTAATGATGAATGAAACTTTTCCCTTTTTTTCCTGAGGTCCAAACCCAGGGCCTCCTGTGTGCTAGGTGAAGCTCTGGCACCATGCTGTGCCTCCAGCCCCCCAAGAAACATTTTTATGTATAGGATGCAAGTTTGGGTCAGATGCTTATGCAAGAATAAGCACTTAATATGCTGCTGTATCCTTGACAGAACAGCATCATTCCTTTTCACTAAACAGAGTAAGTCAGGCTAAAAGGAACCCGAGGTAATAGAAAGAAAAAGGCAAATGTTAAAATCCCTGTATTATATTAAAAGTTACTTAACATAATTTCCTTGTGGCTAAAGCATATTTACTGGTCAACATATATATATATATATATACATATATGCATATACACACATGTGGAGAGAGGAAGGGGAGGGAGGGGGTTGATTTTTGAAGGCTGCACTAATGCCAGCATAACTATAGCCCTTATGATATTTCAGCTGGAAACAAAGAACAGTGGTTTGTACTCCTTTTTGTTGTTGTTTAGAAAAAAAAAAAAAGCCTATAACCACCTAGTGTCTTAAAACAGGTATTTATTATTTAAGGTCTCAAATATACCTGCATTAAACAAATTATGTTGTTTTTAAAAATGTTGCAACACCTTGTCAGTTATTCACAAATATATTTTACGTCTGTATTTATTACAGTTTGAACATTTTTAAAGCGAGTCCTGCAGACAACTCTTAGCTCAGCTAGCAGTACTATGCTGTTAGTTCACATAAATGACGGCAGGAACTCTTTCTCCTAGTTCATGGAGGACCTTCTCCAAGGCCCAGAGCAAATGCCACTCACACTTCATTTTACAGATGGAAGAGTTCAGATGATGCGCAACTGGGTAACTGTCCTAGTAACTAGAATAATCACATTTTCCATTTGCTTTTAAAGTTTTGTTTGTACAGCTCTGTGTGTGTGTGTGTGTGTGTGTGTGTGTGTGTGTGTGTAAGGATGCAACTTTTACAGTTCTTTCAACAAAGTGACTCTCCTGCAAATCAGATTCTTATTCTAAAAGAACTGTAAGATATAGGGCACCCCAATTTTATTAATCATCAAAATAGCCTTGAGGTGTGCTCAATACTTCAGAATTGCTCACAGACAGACCACTTAATTTTCTTAATTCCCAGGGCTCAAATGATTGTCTTAAACAGAAAAATCCTAAGAGAAGATCGAGACCCCCTCCATAAACATTGTTCCTAACTTTGCCTTTTTAGAAGCAGAACAAACATTTTAGGTTCGGCTGTCCTGAAACCACGGGGACTAACTCAGTGTAACTCTTCCGTATTCAGACAAGCTATTCCACTTCCTTAGGGTGTTCAGCCATTGAGTGAAACTACAGACTTAACCAAGCCACCTTCTACTTCAAGTCTCTGATAAAGCTCGCCAGGATAAAGACTATTTGGATGACAAACAAAACAGAAATCACACCAATTTTCTGATTTATTTTTAAGCACTCCCCTCTCCAAAAAATATGCTCATCTTTGGAGTCCTAGCAACTTTACCTCTTACTATACGTGTTCTCTGAAGAGAGCCAGAGCCCACAGCATCTTCACATTACCCATACATATGGAGTAACTTACATTTGGGATTGGGCGTCAGCATGGCCAGCCTAGGTCCATCCTAGTGTCTCTGATAAATCAAATACTATCTCTGGGTTAGTTGGTTGCTGGTGGGGGCTTGATGGAGGGAATACTACATGATCGTCGCATGATAAGCCTTACTTCGATGTCTGGCAGATTCTCCCGTCTGCTCTGTAAACACCCTTCCTCAGTGGCTGCCAAATGGAGGTCAAATCGAAGAGAAACAGACTTTTTCCTCAATCGGGGGTTATCTTTAAAGAATGAACCTTCCCATTCTTTTATAACTTCATCCACTTTCTCTGTTCTGAAATGAGAAAATAAACTTTTTTTATAGAAGAAGAAATAGACACAAAGTATAGTTCATATTTATGAAAAATGTGTATAATGTATGCGTTGTAGGAATTTTAACAATTTAGATTTGTTTATTTTATGTGTGTGTTTTGTCTGCATGTATGTATGTGTACCAAGTGGTACATGCCTGGTGCCCACAGAGGTCAGAAAAGGACATCAGATTCCCTGGAACTGGAGTAGTGTATGGTTGAGAAACACCAGGTGCTCTTTGTCACAGTCATCTCTCCATACCCAGGTTGTGGAATTTCTTTTTTTTTTTTTTTTAAGATTTGTTTATTTATTTTATATATATGAATGCTCCATCTGCATGTATGCCTTTATGCCAGAAGAGGGCATCAGATCCCACTATAGATGGTTGTGAGCCACCATGTGGTTGCTGGGAATTGAACTCATGACCTCTGGTAGAGCAGCCAGTGCTCTTCACCACTGAGCCATCTCTCCAGCCAGTTGTGGAATTTCTAACTGACACATATAACTTTAACAACCGTAAGAATATAATCTTTAATGTGGATTTCTGTGGAATTTCTACACAATTCTTGTATTTTTATTTTTTTGAGATAGGGTCTTGCTATATAGCCCTGGCTGTCCTGGAAATCACTATGTAGACCAGGCAGGCCTCGAACTCACAGAGATCCACCTCCTCTTCCTCTCCAGTGCTGGGATTCTACACAATTCTTATGTTCTGATTTTAGTTTTAGAAAAAAAGGTGAATTATTTTCACACTCTTACTTGTGTTGCTATGTGTGTATACTTGTGTCTGCCTGAGAAATCACAGGATATTGAAAGTATGTGAAATACTTGAAAAAGACTGCTCAGAATTGCTCGACTGAGGTGAATTTCATCATGTTTAGTAGTATTTCATAGTCCAAGCTGTTTTACTTACTGAATGGTGCCGTGAGCCTCCGCACTCTCCTCCACATTTCCATTTAATTCTGGCTGTTTGGTCATTGTCTCCACATTTTCATTCTCATACTTTTGTGAGACTTTCGTTGAAAAAGATATTTCATTTATAATGGCTGTGAAAATGTTACATTAAATCACAACGTTGAAAAGGAAAATGAAGTACATTAGTGTGTGTGTAGGGGGGAATCACAACATTGAAGTCCTGAAATCCCTTCTCTTGCTGCTTTGGAGAAGCTTCTGTATAATCTCCACAAATAACATGACTATTTTCAAATTAGTTTATTGGGTCGGAAACTCACCGGAGGGGAGAAGAAAGCCAACTTTACTCCTGGTAGTAGGTTTTTCTTCTTTTTTCTCGCCTTGGATACAACCATAGTATCTGAAATGGAAAGAATCATAGAAACAACACTGTAGTAGCAAAAAACAAAAACAAAAACAAAACAAAACAAAAACAAACAAACGAAAAGAAAACAGACAAGAGAATGGTTAAGTTGTTACATTCACACAATGGGAATACTCTTCAGCATTGACAGTGATGAGTGAGGCCATGCAGCATCTCTGTCAGTGAATCTCCCAGGCACAAGGAAGAGCAGAGGAAAACTAGAGGCTAGCTTTATAAGGGTTAAAACAATACACAGACCAATTTTCTACATTGTATAGATAGGCATCTATATTACCAAAAGAGCTGTGTGAGACTAGTAAGTATCAATTGGGAGCCAGCCTGGGGGGCGGGGCGTGGGGGCGGGGCGCATGAGGGCGGGGCGCTTGGAGGGCGGGGTTTAGATGACCAGAAAATAAAACATCTTAAACTGGAGCAACTAGGAGTATGTTAACACTAGGATTTCAAAGGTCATAGGAATACAATGTATAATACTTAATATCATTGTTCACTATATTTTCTGGGTTTTGTGTAATAACATTGTTCATTTGTATTCTCCTGTATTTATATCTTAAATATAATAATACAAATTTAGAAAACTAGAAAAATATTAAAAACCAATTTGTCAATATCTCAAATGATTAGGAATGAACATCTATGGTCATTATTTAATCATATATTACATTCACACCATATATAAAGTCATGTATTTTTCACAGAGCACAGTGTGCTGGACAGTGCTTTAAGCACTTCACAAGTGTTAATTCATTAGATTCTCACAGTAATCTTGTGATGCAGATAATATTATTCCCATTTTGCTGATGAGAAAACTGAAGCACAGAGAGGTTAAGTAGCTTGTCCAAGGTCACTCAGCTAGTAAGTGGTGTATTTTGAATTCAATTTATGATTTTTGAAGGATTTAAGCCAAGGCTTATCACAGGCTAAACTTATTCCATCTGGTTTTGCAGAAGACTCAGAATTCTGAAACAAGCAAGAACAAAGATTTATTGTTATGGGAATATAGAGACGTGGAGGTAATGCCATGTTCAAGGGTCTAAGGCCTTTTAAATGGTTGTAAAATATAATATTGAGTAAGTAAAAATTCCCCCGTTAACACCTTCTTATCTCAGAATACCTGAAGCCTTTTAAATGTGACTCAGAACAGTATTGCTTTCCATACTCGTAACAAAATCACATGATTATTATTTTTCATTTTTTTGAGAAGATCTCTTGTAACTCAAGCTGGCCTCCAACTTGCTGTGGAGCTGAGGATGACCTTGAATTCCCGATCTTCCTGCCTCCGTTTCCCAAGTGCTCTGATTACAGGCATGCACGCCTGGATTCTGTGATGCTGGGTAGCAAACTCAGGGGTTCATGCATGCTGGGTAAGCCCTCTACTAGCTGAGCCCCATCCCCTAACTACAGTAGTAGTACTATTTTGGAGTTCACTGTGGGATGGGGGTGGGGCCTTAGGGCCAGGTTCTGGTGATAATGTGTGAGTCACCAAACTTCTTTGGGGGTGATCTATCAAAGGTAAAGACTAGACCTAAAAGAGAGAGACAGTGAAGAAAGTGGGAAGGATAGGAAAAGCCTCTTTAGTGAACAAGAATTGTAACAGCCAACCCTGGTTCTGAGAGTGCTGGTTGGAGCCGGCGGGACATAGTTCTTCATGCTCCCTGGAGAGTGTGCTAATCCCGCTCTACTATAGGAGCTCAGTGAACAGGCTGTGGTGGTGGCGGGCTTTAGTTTTGGATTTGGTTTCTCTGATGGCATCAACAGTGGCTCTGTGCGTGTGGCCCCATGCCACCCTGTGCCATTAGTGATGTGGACTTAGGTACCTGATCTCCTCCTGTTCCAGCAGGCGGCGGTACGTGGCAATTTCCTGCTCCAGCCTCATCTTCGTGTTGAGAAGCATCTCATGTTCCTGAAGCTGCTTCTCGATGCCACCCCTCACTTCCTGCAGCTCCTTCTCTAGTCCGTCAATCACCGACTCCAGATCTTGCAGCTGCATCTGGTAATGCTGCTCACTGGCCTGCAGGGAGTTTTCAAGACCCCTTTCCTGTTGACAGATGTCATCAGCAGTGAACCAGGGATACAGATGGATTTCTGAAGTCTCATAGTCACCTGTTCCATTCTGTCTGTCTATCTATCTATCTATCTATCTATCTATCTATCTATCTATTTTTTTTTTGGCATTAGCAATCAAAGCCAGGGCCTTGAACAGGATAGGCTCTGAGTCACACCAGTAGCCCCACTTTTTTTTTTTTTTAATTTAAAGATTATAATAGTTGTGCTTCATTTATACAAGAGGACCTTTTCCTTTTGCTATTTGATTTTTTTTTTAACATTTATTTTGTGTATGTGAATGTATGCATGTGGAAGTCAGAGGACAGCTTTCAGGAATTGTTTTTCTTCTTCCATCATGTGAGTTTGGGAGATCAAACTCAGGGTAACAGGCTTTTCGGCAAGCACCTTTACCTGCTGAGCCATCTTGCTGGCCCCCTTTCTGCTGTTTGAGACAAGGTCTCATGATGTAGCCCAGGCTGGCCTTGGACTTGGCACTACGGGTATGTGTAACCAGGCTTAGTTCATTCTATAGTCAATCTGACCTTGAGCTAATGGCAATCCTCCTTTCTCAGCCCCCGAAATGCTGGGATTATAGCCATGAACCACCATGCCTGGCTTCCTTTTTTTTTTTTTTTTTTTTAAGAAAATTATATTTAGTGGCTGAGCAAGATGACACTCACTTGGACTCATAGCTACTCAGGAAGTGGAGGCAGGAGGGACACTGGTTCAAGGCCCACTTGGGCAACTTTGTGAGACGCTGTCTCAACAACAACAAAATGACAACAACAAGAAGAAGAAGCAGGGCTAAGGATGAGGCTCCACAGCAAAGCACTTGTTCACCATGCACAGGCCCTGGGTTTAATCTCCAGTACTGGATATTAAAAAAAAATATATGTAACTAGGTAGCTTTCTGTATTTCAAAATAATGTTGTAATCACTCCTTTAGCAAGAAAAAAAGAAGTCCTTTACATTGTGATTAATGTACTGTCATCCTGAATTATTTAATTTTTTAAAAATATTGAAAATACAATGACTATCAAAGGTGAAACAGACTGCTTACAAAAGGCATGTTAGGGGCCGATGAGATGGCTCAGTGGATAAAGGTATTGCTCAGCCCGAGTTCAATCCCCTGGTCCCACATGGTGGAAGGGGATAACTGGCTCACCAGAATTGTCCTCTGACTTTCCCATGTGCACACACTAAACCAACCAACCAACCAACACAAACAAAACTTTAAAAAGGCCTATCAGGAAAGTGCGCAACTATTTTCCCATTAGAAATCTCAACAGCAGGAATGCTGTTAGAATACTATAGACAATAACAACACACAATCCATTTTCTCATATCAACAGTCAGGGAGCCCCAGAGCCAGGAGCAAGTACAACTGATCTTCTCTGGATGTAAACTAAACCTCCAGGGAGCAGATTACAGCCACTGGATGGGAAAGAGCGAGCAAGGATCCCGGCTAGCATTCAGTGGCCTCCACTGTTCAGTGGCCTCCACCGTTCAGTGGCCTCCACCGTTCAGTGGCCTCCACCATAGAGCGATGGAGTCTTCTTTTTCCTCTCTGTGTTGTACATGTTGGGCAGATGCTCTGCCAGCAAGCTGCCTTCCCCAGCCCCCTCCTTTCCCTAAATCACGTAGCCTCTGGGGTGTGATGAGCCAGTGTCTTGGGGTCTTCCTTACCACAGCGTGGAGAGACTCAATTTCCACTTGCAGGTGGTGGCACTGGCGGCGGGCCTCCTTGAGTTCAGCCTGAGCTGCCTTCAGAGCCTCCCCATCCTTGTCCATTTTTTTGGTTATATCTTCCTCTAGCTGTAAGAAAGTCAACAATAACAACAGCAAACAACAACAAAACAACAAAACCAAAAACCCAAACCAACAACAAAACAAAACAAAACAACCAAAGGGCACAATTGAAAAGGAGGTGTTTAAACAATTATATAGGAATCAAATCACGACTTCTTTTCACTATTAGGTTATAAGAGTGTGTTCCGGTGCTTCAATGAACTAATCAATCAAATACTTGAGCCAGTCAATGCTCTCAGCCCCAATCTTCTCTGCTATCAAATGATCTCAAAAGTCCCTTTCTGACTACAGCAGCCCTTGAAGATACAGAGGAGGGGCTGGAGAGGTGGCTCAGAGGTTAAGAGCACCAGCTGTTCTTCCAGAGGCCCTAAGTTCAATTCCCAGCAACCACATGGTGGCTCACAACCATCTGTAATGAGATCTGGTGCCCTCTTCTGGCCTGCAGGCACACATGCAGGCAGAATACTGTATATATAATAAATAAATAAATCTTAAAAAAAAAAAGGAAAATACAGAGGAACACATCTATTTTAATGAAGAGGAAGTTTTGGAGACAAATTTGTGACCTCTGATTTTTCACATTCCCCTACGTGTCGATAAGGAAGATCAATTGAAATTCAGTGATTATTTTCCAACATTTGTTTTTGTAGGCTGCTTCAGAGAGGCAGATACACAGCTGTACATCCAAAAAGGGGTCAATTCTGGATGTGTGGACTGGGAGCTAGACACTGTTAGAAAACATATTACTATGCTTGTAAATTGGAAAATTAAGTTGTCACAGGCTCCAAGGTTCTTAAATGAAGTTCTATGTTGAGGAAACCTTTTTACTTTTTTCAAAATGATCTCTTTAGAGGCATCTTCAGTTTGGATATTTGGGGTAGTAAGAAAAAGATACTGTGAGAATGTGTGTGTGTGTGTGTGTGTGTGTGTGTGTGTGTATGTGTGTGTGTGTACCATGTAGGTGTATGTTTGTGAAAAAAATATATATGCTAGAATCAGTCTGGGGTGTAGTTCCTCAGGAGCCACCCACTTTTTCTTTTCCTTAAAAATTTTTTTTTGAGACATGGTTTCTCATTGGGACCCAGGCTTGCTGATTAGGCTAGAATGGCTGGCCAGTGAGCTCCAGGGATCTATTTACCTGTCTCCAGATCTTATTGCTGGGATCACAAATGCACACCATCATGTTTCACTTTTATATTGTGGGTCCTGCAGATCAAAATCAGGTCCTCATACTTACATAGTAAAACTAGCTGAGCTATCCTTCAAGTCCCAAAAATGACATCTTAAAGATTATTTTCTAAATTTTCTCCTCTTATAAAAACAAGTAGGGGAAGAGGTGTAGCTCAGTGGTAGAATGCCTGCCTGGCAAGCACAGGGGGGAAACTGGGGTATTTTCTGTTTTGCTTGAAATATTTTCATGCTGATGGAATTAAAAGAAAATACCAGTTAACAGCATTATCAACATTTGACCTCATTAGGAGCAATGTATTGAGTTGATTTGAAGTAAAAAAAACAATGACAACTTTTTAATGTTCTTTTAAATTTGCAAATTTGGTTATATGGTAGATTTTGTTTAAAGGAAGCCAGAGTCGATAAAATTCTGTGAATAAAGTTTAGGGCAAGGTATTAGAGAAAAGGGCTGGAGATTTGGCTCAGTAACTAATTGCTTGTGACACAGCCTACAGGCAGGAGTCCGATCCTTAGAACCTCTGTAAATGCTGGGTAAGTAGGGAAGCTTGCCTGTAATTCCAGCCTGGGAAGATGGGACAGGAAGTCTCAAGTCTGGACATGTCAGTGAGCTCTGGATTTGACTGAGAGACCTTGCCTCAACTGACAAAGTGTAAAAGTGATGGAGGACGAATTTTGAGATCAACCGTGCTTCCCTACCAGCATATGGCCCAACATGCATGTGAATCTTGCACAGTTCACCCATACACATGCAAACATGCACACACACATATACATAAACATACATAAGAAACCCCCCCTCCCCCGCCGCCGCCGCTGCTGCAGCCGCCGCTGCCTTGAAAAATGGAAAAAGAAATATGTTAGAGGGAATTTTTTCCTCCTTTCTTTTGTCAGCTTATCACATGTTTAGTGTAAACTTGGCAAAGTCAAGCAACCAACATCTACGGGAGCAACTATAAAAAAGAATGAGAAGACTTTTGGAAACAATGTAAGGCTATGGGGACCACTGGTCTTTTGAATTCCCAGTGAGGAACTGGCAGGTAAACTGTGTGGTAGCTAGAGTCCCAAGATGGTTCCCAGTGAACTACCCCTCCCCAGGTTCATGTCCTGAGTCTTGCTGTGATCAGTTGGATATGGTAGAGCTGATGCTGTGTCCATTCTAGGCTATGCTTTAAGAAGCCTGCCAGCTTCCGCATTGTTTTTGGAAGCGCTGGGTCATCCTCGTAGAAGAAATCTGGATACCCGGTTAGAGAGGGTTGTGTAGGGAGGCTAGGTGGAGAGGGACCTGAGGTACATGGAGAGGGAAACAGGCTCAGGTGTCTCAAACCAGCCTTTTGGCAATCTGCTGCCAAGGTGCCAAACACATTAGCCAGTCACTTGGAGCATGCCAGCCAATAGGGCCCTGAGGTGACTGCATCCTATTCAGCATCTCACGTAGCACCAGGGTCCCCATATCCCAGCTTCCTCATCCCACAGAATCACAAGACAGAATACAATAGCCTACACTTTAGCCCATTGAGTTTTGGGGGTGACTTTTTATGCAGCGATTGCTAGCTACAGCAACTATATGCTTATTTTATTTGGCTTTATTTACCTGTTTGGTGCTAGGGTTTAAACCCAGGGCTTTGCAGTATGTTGTGATAATAAAGTAAATCGACTTTGTGAATTGCTTGGAAAAAAACATTTCTCTCAAGAACCTTTATATTATAAAATGTTGCAAACAGATCTTACGAGAGTTTTGCTTTTTTTTTTTTTTTTTTTTTTTTATTCAAAGTCACTCAGCTCAGCATTGGGGCTTGTACACTAAACTTAGATTCCTACTTTGTAAAATAAGGTATTCATTTGGTATATAATTTTCAAAAGTTGTCCTCTCTTAATATTTTCCCCTGTCATATGAAGGTGAACAAACTTCTCCAACATCTAAACCAACAGCCTAGTGACCTTATTTAATCTAGGGAACTGAGCATTCTTTTTGAAAACTTAAGATGCTACCCACAAGCAAAATTTATATTGATGTTCCAGTAGGTTGCTAATGGAACAAAGTCCTGTGATTTCTCGCTAACAGTTTCTGTGTGGGATTTGAATTGAGCCTTGGTCTGAGTTGGCTCTGTTTCATTTATTTATTTTAAATGTCTTGCAAGCTTTGTGTCAGAAGTACACCATTCTCATAGTTCAAATGCAAAAATGGGTACTTCTAAGTGTGCAGTCCCTACCCAGCTGGGGGATTTTGATTGTCAGAATTTGTATCCTTGATTCTGAAAGCCAGGTTCACACACTCAGATGATTCTATTTATAGCCATCAGTATAAAGCTGAATGCATGGAAAAGATGATAGAAACCTTTAAAAAAAATATTTTACTTGCTTTTTATCTCCTCCTCAGAATGTGCAGGCAAACAATCCTGACTATCAAGCTCTCATTCTACAGATGTTATTTAAATCACTTCTATAATTAACTCCATAATATCTTTGAAGAGTGTTTGGAATGCGTCTTTCCTGAAAAATCTAAAGAGGTCAGAGTGCACCATTTTATTATTTGTTGACTCCATGTTTTAGTAATGACGGTCACCTTATGATCTATATAAAATTTCAATTCATCGATCAATATTTATTGAATGGTCATTCAGCAGCACAGCCACAGGGTTTATCCCTGTCTGTCACCCCAGACCCAGTGCAGAAACACCTACATTGCCTCCCCAGTAGATGCTGCGTGGAAAAGAAAATACTGTACCTCAGAGAGGCCGGGACAGGAATCGGGTAGACATGGACTGTCTCCTTATCCTGAAGGTGCCTGGCTGAATGAAATCATTACCTGCATCCGTGTTGACAGCACCGTCTCTATCTGATTTCTGGTGAGAAGCTGCTCATAGTTTGCCCTGATCTCATTGAGGAGCTGGGACAGCTCCATTCTTTTCCCATCCTCCACCTTGGCTAACTGGACCTTAGCGACGGGATGAGTCCGCTGCTGCGGCAGAGCCTGCCCTGCCTGCGTCGCCGGAGCAGACAGCCCCGCGGAGCCTTAAAGATGCAGAGATCCATTTCCCCATCAGAAGCCGGGGAAACCTGGGTTGCTAATCAGTCACGCAAATGTGAGAGACTGTTCGCGCCCACTGTCGTGGGTACAGCAGAAACCTCAGAATCTCCAGGGAAGAGAAGAAAATGACACCCTCAGGTCACTGCAGTGATCCCCTACACAAGTGAACGCTTTGCCTGTGGGGGGCGGGGCGTTCAATTGTTTTTGCGGTAGGGAATGGGTCACGACTTTAAGAAAACTGTCGTTAGCCAGGTATGGAGGTCAGTCAGGTTTGTTATCTCAGCACTCAGTCAGAAAGATCTTGGATTTAAGGCCAGTGAGGACTTCAAAGCGAGACTGTCTTGGGAAGGGGTGGGGGAGCAAAACAAAACAAAACAAAAAACAACAAAAATCCAACCAAACCACCACAAAACCCCAAATAAAACACACAACATTTTATTGTGTGTAGACATTGTGTGGGCATTAAAATCCAAATATGGTATTTTAAATTTCATACACACTATATATATATGTATATATATACATATATATGTATATATGTATATATATATCATCTATCTATCTATCATCTGTCTATCTATCTATCTATCTATCTATCTATCTATCTATCTCACCATTTGGATTTTTTTTTTAAAACAAAATGCTAAAGGAGAGGGGCAGCAGAGGAAAACAGGGGAAAGGAACACAGGTGATAAGAACCGGACTGGAGACTGTTCCCAGGGAGGAAGGGATGCAGCAGAGGGGTAAGGTGAAGGGCCATGGTGGAGGGGGTTGAATACAAAGGACAATGACAGGTATGGACGGAAATGCTGTAATGAGGCCTCTAACTTCGACTGCTAACTTAGAAAAATTAATAAAAAAACCAAAAGCCAAATGCTATGGTAAGTCATCTAAATGTGTTATCCATTGCAAGCATTCTGGCAGTTGTTAGACAAGGCGATCCTCAGATGGAGGTGGTGATTATCATTGGCTGTATTTCTCAAACGGTGGTGGACTGCCAGCCCAAGAGCAGAGTGCGATGGATTGAAGTGAACTCCGGAAGTCACTCATGTTACAGACGAAGTAAGCCTGTAGGTGGGCACTAGAGTGTGGTGATATTTTATATATGCTCTAACAAATAAAGCTTGTCTGAAGATAAGACGGCAGAGCCAGCCACAGTTAGCCACAGAGGCCAGGCAGTGGTGGCACACACCTTTAATCCTAACACTCGGGAGGCAGAGACTGATGGATCTCTGTGAGTTCAAGGCCACCCTGGACTACACCAGCTTAATCCAGTCTAAAAGAGAAACAGAGCCAGGTGGTGATGACTCACATCTTTAATCCCAGTACTTGGGAGTCACACACCTTTAATCCCAGCACTAGGAAGGTTGAGACAGGAAGTGATATGGCTGGGCGGAGAAAGGAATATAAGGCAGGAGGAGACAGGAGTTCGCCTCACCTCCCCTTTCGGCTGAGGACTCAGGGGCATTCAGTCTGTGGCTTTGTGGAGACAGGATCTTCCCCTTTCGGCTGAGGAGTTGGCGAAGTGAATAGTGGCTGTGGCTTGTTTCCTCTGACCTTTCAGCATTTACCCCAATATCTGGCGCCAGCTTTTTATTATAAGACCAATAAGGATTCGTGCAACACTTGAGCCGTGAGTTAATACTATCAGTTTTGTGAAATTGAGCCCTTTGCTCCCTGTAATTCTGTAACCAGTAAACATGCAGAGAACATCACCGCACTCTTACAGACATGTCTTCAGCTCTTCCGACAACGCTGTTCCACCCAGTCTTTTCAGTCCTGACATTCTGTGACCTGGAAAGACGGAAGGAGTATGGTCAGAGGGGACAAGTGTCCTACCCAAGGCGGCTCATTAAAGGGACAGCATCACCGAGACAGCGAACTTGCCTGCATGCTGCACGCCATGTCCGCTTCCTCATTCTCTCCTCCCCTGGATTCCTGTTCAAGATGGCAACCGTGTTAGGTGCAACCGAAACGTTTTTGAGAACGGGCCTCTTGTTGTTTATGGAGTGAATGAATCTGATCTTAGTTCTAGAACCCACAGGATCTTTGATATGCCTCTTGTTTTTTTTGTTTTTTTTTTTTTAAAGATTTATTTATTTATTATGTGTACAGCATGTATGACTGCAGGCCAGAAGAGGGCACCAGATCTCATTACAGATGGTTGTGAGCCACCATGTGGTTGCTGGGAACTGAACTCAGGACCTCTGGAAGAGCAGTCAGTGCTCTTAACCTCTGAGCCATCTCTTCAGCCCGGCTCTTGTTTTTTTTTTTTCTTTATTTTTTATTTATTTTTTTTTTGGAAAAAAAGAGTGTGTGTGTGTGTGTGTGTGTGTGTGTGGCTTGCCATAGGCACAGGTGTGAAGGTCAGAGGATAACTTTCTGGAATAGTCTCTCTTCTTCCATATCACAGTTCCAGGGGTTGAAGTCAGGTTGTCAGGCTTGATGGCCAGCATCTTTACCATCTCTGGGCCCATCTCGTGGGCCCACCTCTAGCTCTTTTAAATGTCTGAGTTAACTTACTTCTAATGAAGTATGTTTTTTATTTATGTGTGTGTGTGTATATGTGTCTGTGTGAGTGGATGGATACATGTGTGTTTAGGTACCTGAGGAGACCAGAAGAGGGCATTGGATCCTTGCATTGGAGTTATTGGTTGCATTGGAGTTATTGGTGTTAGCGAACGACCCGACATGGGTACTGGGACCTGAAGTATGTGCCAGCTGTTCCCAAAGACCCCTTCACGCAAAGCTGACCTACTCCTGGTCCCAGCTGAGGAGGGACAGCCATTCCTTTCATTTCTTCCACCTTCTCTGTCGGCCATAGCTCGACAGTTTGTAGACTGGTCAGACCTGGAGACAGCCTGATACAAAAACCTCTGACTACAGAGGGGCGTGGAGGATTCTATGGGCCAAGCAGAGTTTCCTTCTGGATAACTGAGAGTAAGGAACAGGAGGAGGATTAGGCGTTTGTGAGTCAGAGGAGAAGAAAAGAAAGCAATGAGTTAAATGTATATATTTTAATGATTTATTTTAATTTTCACTTATGCATGTGTTTATATGTGTCTGTGTGAATGTATGCATACATGTGTGTTTGGGTACCCGAGAAGACCAGAAGAGGGCATTGGATCCATTAGAGCTGGAGTTATTGGTGTTAACGAGCCACCCAGCATGGGTACCAGGACCCGAACTCTGGTCCTCGTGATTAAGCAACAAGTGCTTTTAACCACTGAACTATCTCTCCAGCCCCCAAATTAAACTTGACTTAAATCCAGGAGGAAAAAATCAAATGCTCCTTGTTATTTCAGGTAGCTCCTGCCACGAACCTGGAGAGCTGAGTCAGATGCAATGGAGGTCAGTCCTACAGTCCTCTCTTCAAGCAGATCCCCCAGTATTTCCTACTCACCCAAGCCAGTGTCCTCCCAGGGAAATACAAGGTGAACTACAAATGCAAGCCACGTGTGTAGTGTCAAACGCTCTAGTAATCATATCAAAAGATACAAAAAGAAACAGGTGAAATTAATTTTAATGTATATTTTGTTTAATCCTATATATTGAAAAATGTGATAATATAAAACATTTACATTCTTTACTTTTGATCCTGTCTTTGAAATTCAAGGTGTATGATAGACCCCATTTCAGTTTGGGCAAGTCACATTTAAAGTGTTCATTAGGGGCCTGAGGAGATGGTTCATCTGGTAACATGCATGTTGCATGAGGGTTAGGATCTGTGTTTGGATGTCCTGTTCCTGCATGAAAAAAAAAAATGGCTGCCGGGTGGCAGTGGCGCACACCTTTGATCCCAGCACTCGGGATGCAGAGCCAGGAGGATCTCTGGGAGTTCGAGGTCAGCTTGGTCTACAGAGTGAGATCCAGGACAGGCACCAAAACTACACAGAGAAACCCTGTCTTGAAAAAACAAAAAAACAAAACAAAACGGCTGTAATGACATGTGTTCCTAACTCTAGCATTGTGGAGGTAAAACAGGCAGATCCCTGGAACTCATTGTCCAACCATCCTGACTAGATTCACTCCGGGTTCAGTGACAGACCCTGCCTCAAAAATAAGGTGGTGAGGGATTTGAGAAGACACCCAAGACCTACCTCTGGCGTATACACACATGTACACACACACACACACACACACACACACACACACACATACACACACACACACACACACACACACCCCAATAAATAGTGTTCAATAGTTTGGGGATATAGTTCATTAGTGTGTGCAAGGCCCTAGGTTCCACTCCCAGCACCAGAGAAAAATAAAACCATGTGGCCAGTAGCTAATGGATTAGACAGTGCAAATCTGAAATTTGAACCCCTGGCTGGGAACACTCCTCCTGCACATCAGGAGATGCTATTCACATACTTTCTCCTTCATAAAGGCAACAAAGTTGAGGCCAGGTGGCAGTGACACATACCTTTAATCCCAGCACCTGGGAGGCAGAGGCAGGTGGATCTCTGAGTTCTGAGTCCAGCCTGGTCTACAGAGCGAGTTCCAGGACAGGCTCCAAAGCTACACAAAGAAACCCTGTATTGAAAACCAAAACAAACCAAAACAAAAAACAAGGCAGCAGTGCTTAGACTTTACACATCTACAAGCATGTGAATGAAAAGGTTAACCACTTCAAGATTTTAAATCCCTCCTCTTTTTTTTTTAAAAAGGAAAAATGTAGCTACTTTGGAGAAACCCTGCTCTTTTTTTAAGAAACCCAGTCACAATGGCTCATCAAACACCGTTTGCGGGGTTCACGCAATTCTTGGTGCATTGGCTGTATGCTTCAGAATGAAGAAGCATGGGTGCCATTCTTACGGAGATGCTCTCAATGGTGCCTGAGCGCTTGTGTTCACTGTAGTGTCCACAACAGTCCCTGAGCTGTGGGAACAAGCTGTGGGTGGGGGGTGGAGTAGGACGTGGGGAGCTGAAGGTCAAAGGGCGCAAATGGCAGGTAGGTAGGGTGACCAAACCTAGAGATCTATTTTTTTTTTTATTTTTGGTTTTTATGAGAAAAAGTCTCTCTATGCAGCCCTGGTTGTCCTGGAACTCACTCTGTAGACCAGGCTGGCCTCAAACTCACTGATACTGCCTCCAGAGTGCTGGGATTACACGTGCGTATCACTTCTCCCAGCAAGCCTAGAGATCTAATACGCAGTTAACAAAATTTTGTGGTATGTAGAATTTTTATTGAACATTTTAGCTGCCCTTGTCATGAAGAAAGTAACTGTGTGAGGTGACAGATATGTTCATTCTCTTCACTACGGAATTCACTTTCTCATCTCTGTGTACACCCCAACATCATGTTTCAGACTTCAAATACAAACTGTAAAATTCATGTGAAAAACACCTGAAGAAAAGGAGGCACATCTTATTTTCAATAGGTGCTGCTAGGCCTCTTCTTTCCCTATTAAAATTAAGTCAGTCCGTTCTTTGACAACTTCATATGCATATATAATGCATTCTAATTGCTTTCCTTCCTACTCTTTTTTTTAAAAAAATATTTTTATGTGTAAAGGTGTTTGCACATTATCTGTGTATCATGTGCCTGCAGTACCTGAAGAGGCCAGAAGGGGGAGTCTGAACCCCGAGGACTAGAGTTGCAGGCTCTCTAGTCCCCTCATCTCTTCATTACCATCACTCCTCCCCATATCCCCACATCAATCCCTTTCCGGGATCCATGACTTCAGGCTTCGTTTTGTGAATTTTTTAGTTGCACTACAGCTCCCGTGTGAGCATTTGACTGCGCCTATCCGTTGGAGAATGGTGGGGTCACCAGTGGGTACACTCCTGAAGGCAGTGATGCCTCCTCTCTCTGAATCTGTTAGCCAGTAGTTCAGCATGCACGACTGCTGATGAGCCCACTCTTGTGCAGACCCAGTGTGGGCATCTGAAGCTGCTCGGAGTTCACGATTGTGACGGCTGTGTCCTCCCCAGAAAGTGGCATTTTCCACCCCTTCTTCTTATCCTTCGGCTCTTACGTTCTTTCTGCCCCCTCTTCCCCAGGGATGTTCTCTGAGCCTTAGACGGAATGTTATACCTCTTGTTCGGGGGTGAGTACTCATTCATCACTTATCCTCAGCACCTTCTGTACCCACGAGTCTCTAGATTTACCACCATCCACTGGGAAGAAGCCTTTTATATAACTGTTTGTCTTAAAATTTGTTTTGAGACTGGGTCCTGTGTAGCCTGGGCTAGAATTAAATTTGCTCTGTAGCCAAGAATGTCTTTGATCTTCTGTTCCCCCTGTCTCTGTCTCCCGAGTGCTGGGGTCACAGACTTCTGTTACCATACTCAGTTTATATGGTGCTGGGGATTGAACCCAGAGCTTTGTACATGCAAGGCGAGTACTCTACAGACTGAGCTACATCTCTGAGCCAAGCCACTAGTTTTTAAGCATCCAGCCCCTCTCTCCCATGCATCCTCCCACAGGGGAGGAATTGAAGGTTGGCGGCCAGGAGACAGCGGGTGGGTTGTTGTCGGCTTCTTCTGCCCGGCACAGTTCTACACAATCACATCCTCAAATACCTCTTCAGTTTGGTTAGTTCACAGGTTCTCTGATGCAGGTGCAGGATCTGCAGCCCCACTCTTAGGACCCAACCTCTGCCCATCCCTTTAAGCTTATCTTCTCTCCCCTTAGTGTGGGAAGGCTGTTCTTTCAAGGGGGCGGGGGGTTGGGAATTCCTGCTCTTAGTGCCGGAAGCTCAGCCATGTAACCTGTCTGACTCCTTCACATGGCATCACTGCCGGGCCAGGCACAGAGCAAGCAGACAGCATCTCTGTGAGGGGAAATGAAATGGTATTTCCACTGAACATGTTTGTGGGCCCAAGTTCCCTTCACTCTGAGACCAAGGCCTGGGAGACAGCTTGGTTTTGTTCATTCCCCAAAGACAATGATCACAGAGTAATCATGTCAGACATGAAGAGAAAAAACTCATCAGAACATCTCTTTTAGTCCCTTTTTCCATGTATGAAAAATGTTTTGCCTTAGAAAATCTACAATATTAAGATTCTTAGAAAATCTGCAATATTAAGATTGCAATGGATGATAAGGCTCTGAGCATCTATCTCATCCATGATGATACGATTTCAAGGGGGCCAAACAGATATAGTTAGCTTCAGCATTTGTCTTGTGTCAAGTAATTGGTTGGATCAGGATTTTCCACTTGTCTTCCGCTCATATTTCTGTCCTCTTACCCGCGCGGAAATGCCCTTTGTAGAGGTAACTAGTTTGCATCTTCTGTATTCCCTGTCTACTCGAAGGAGCTGAAGGAAGTGGTTTACAGGAGGTAGCTCAGAAGCACTCCGCTCCTCATGTTTCTAGTGTTCATAAACTTCAGCACATGAGACAGGCAGCTGTCTTTCATGTTGGTGATTTTTTACTAAATGACATGGTAAGACTTTGGGACATCCCCTTCAGCCTATACTTATGAGAGCATGTGACAATTGTGAATGGGAATTTTGCTTTGAAGAGGGAAAAATATTGAAAGGAAAGTAACAGATGAGTTTATTTTTATATGATGCATTGCTATATATAAGGATGATAAATCTTAGTCCATTTAATACTCTTATCTGTCACAGAGATATCTATCTATCTATCTATCTATCTATCTATCTATCTATCTATCTGTCTCTCTCTATATACATATATATGTGTGTGTGTGTAGTTAAACATGCATTGATTTGTTGGGTGTGAATACATGCACCATGGTGCATGTGTGGAGGTCAGAGGATAACTTGATGGCGTTGGTTCTCTTTTTCCACCCAGTGGGTTCTGGGAATCAAACTCAAGTCATGAGTTTTGACAGCAAGCACCTTTACCTGCCGAGGCACCCTGCTGGCCTTGGGTTGTTTTTATTCTAAAAAGCATCACAGATAGAACTGATGGCAATACAAGTTTACACTAGTCAGCTTTTCCCTCGGGGCAGTTTGTACGTAAGCATCTCTTTAGATAGACAGGTCAGTCCACCGTCTTGGCAGTAGTCTTGGGCAGTAGTCTCACAGGGCTTGGGGATTACTTGATTTACAAAGTATAATTTCTTTAACAGCTTAAGATGTTTTTTGAAATCAAGCTTATATTTTAATAGGATTAAAGACACACAACTAGTCAGCAAACATAGGATTTTTTTTTTTTTTTTAACTTTCAAAAAACTCGCTATGGATGAGAGGCCTTTACTGGCTTGTCCCTTTTGTGAGAGGTGGCTGATTTATGTCACAGGATGTGGCGTGTCTCCACACGACGTGGTTGAGCTTGTTCTGTGTGTCAGTTAGGAAGATACTTTGACGAGGAGTTTTGCAATGAAACGTGCTTGTTCGTCAGCATTTTCCAGCAGGTTTTCGTGTGGAGTGATCCAGCAGGGTAGATGTCACATGCTGAACTCATCCCTTGTCCCTGTGGCCCAAGGGTAAAAAGCAGGACAAAGCCTCCTCTGGCATCGTCCATGGTGCTTCTGATTCCTGCCTTGTTTCTTGCTATTACGCACATGCAAATGCCTCCTGCTCAAAAATAAGTTTACTAGAGGTTGACACGCTATGTTAGGACCTCAATAACACATGGTTACAGTGCAGCACAAAAACGTTCATAGTTTATTGTTTAAACTCCGGCTTTAAAGACTATAAAAATTCAGAATCGGGTTCCTCTTCCCCACCCTGTTTCCCTCTGTAGCCACTGTGAGAAACGTGGTTTGTGTTTGTTGTTGTTTTCTCTTCTTCATCAAAGGTAGTTAGCTGGGCAAGGGCTTATGTTGCCTAGCCTTTCCCTTCCTTTGTGACCATGAGCCAATCACATGAGATGGTGAAGTCGAGCTCTAATGGGGTGAGACACAGTTATCACCGGAGTGAGCGTTGGCCCCATTGTATTGCTAGCCCAGTTTGGGATCCTGCACAAAAAAGGATTTCCCTTGTCGAGACACTTTCGCTTTCTGCATTCCTTTGCCTGATGCTGAGATTATTTCTAACATCATGAGGTTCTGGCTTGTGACTAAAAGGGCACTCTCGTGCCCCAGACCCACACAGATACAGATGTACCGTCCCGTGTGACTCCTGGCAGAGAAAGCTTTGTTGAGTCCGAAAGAGTCAGATTAGAAAAAACGGAAAATAAGGGTTAGAGAGAAGATCCCCTCACCCTGGTGCCTGGTTGAAGGCCCTGAGAGGCACAAATTCCAGCACAACTAATAAACATACTGTGAAGGCTGCAGATGGAGGTTCTCCTTCTTGATAACTGTTTAAAATAAGAATGTTAGGGGTTGTGGAGTTAGCTCAGTGGTAGAGTGCTTGCCGAGCAAGTGCAATGCCCTGGGTTTGGTCCTCAGCTCCAGTTTAAAAAAAAAAAAAAAGAATGTTAAAACAGCACCAGATCCTCATTAAGGCATAAGTGTGTGGGATCAAGTGCAGCTTTCTCCTTGTCTAGGGGTAAACCTGACGTTATCTAGGAATCTTACAAGAACTTCCGTTGATAGTAAAAAGCTTGCCTTAATCCCCTTGTGCAGCCTCTGTGGTCTCTGCGTTCGCCTTATGTGATTGTGTTCCTGTCCAAGCATTTACCAAAAGACGGGATTCTTAGCAACTATTTGAGATATAACTGGCTGGAGAGGACCCCAAAGTCCTCTGCACCTGACTACTGATAAGAAACCTGCAGCGTAATTCCCGCTTTGGAGGGCCATTCCCATGCTTGCGTGTGTGCTGTCCTTTCCTGAGTGCTTTTCTTCTACTAGCCACACACTGAAATCGATGTTAAAAATCTCTTCTAGTGTGTTCTGTATTTATATCCATGTATGTCGATTTGTCCGAGTGTGGGGTACATGTGGTTAGAGGTCAGAGGTTAATCCTGGGTGTCTTCCTCAATTGCTCTCTCTTATTTTTTTGAGGCAGGATCTCCCCCTGAACCTGGAGCTCACTGATTGGATGAGGCTGGCTGACCAATGAGCCTTCAGGATCCTCCTGTCTCCACCTCCCCAGGGTTGGGATTACAGTGCCAGCGACCACTTCCGGCTTTTTTAGGTCGGTGCTGTGGATCTAAACTCAGGACCTTGTGCTTTACCAACTGGTATTGACTCCGTAGCGACTGCTCTGATTTAAGGGAGGAAGCAGGAAGTGTCACAAGACACAGTCCTCTGAAGGAGTGACAATTTACTGTTTTGTACTGGAAATTGAAACTAGGGCCTTACACATACATGTTTAGTGTGTGCATCTGTTACCAAGGTAATCCTGACTATACAGTTCTCTATCTCTCCATGTATCATCTATGAATCTATCATTTATCCACTATCTATCAATCAACCTATCATCTATCTACTTACATTTTGTTGAAAGAATCAGAAAAGACTAAAAAAGGGTAGAAAAGTCAAGAGTCCTCTTTCTTTCTGTTAAAAACAAGGGAAGAATAGTCCCCTTAACTCCCAGAACACACATGTGCACACGCGCGCGCGCGCGCGCGCGCACACACACACACACACACACACACACACACACACTCCCCAATAACAACAACAAAGGAAGAAGTGGACATGGTGGTATGTGCCTATAATCCCAGCAGCACTTGGGAGGCGGAGGCATCAGGCTCCTGTTCTAAGGTTGTCCGAAGCTACATAGCAAGACCTTCTTTCAAAACAAACAAAATCAGGGAGCAGGCATCCCCTCCACTCCCTCTAATCTGACCATTTATGCATGCTTTTGGAAATTCTTTCTTCAGCTCTTTGAAGTGTTAGTCTTTCAAAAAGTCACATAGGGCTGGGGAGAAGGCTCCTTTGGCAACGTGTTTGCTCTGCAAGCCTGAGGACCTAAGTCTGGATTCTCGGCACCCACATAAACAGTGGGGTGTAGCTGCATGCACCTCTTATCTCACCTGAAGACAGAGACAGGTGGATCCCCAGGCTCTCTGGCCAGCCACTGTAACCAACTGGGAAACTCTAGGTTAAGTGAGAGACCCTGTTTCAAAAAAATTAGACAGCGAGTGATAGAGGGAGACACTGGGTGCAGCCTCTGGCATCTATGTGCGTGCATACCTACTTGTGTACACGCGGACAATAACACATATACCAGAACAGATGAATAAACGTACAAAAAAGGTTGAATAAGGCTATTTGGCAGCTCCCCCTGCCCCCCCCTGAAATAGGGTTTCTCTGTGTAGCCCTGACTGTCCTGGAAACTCACTCTGTAGACCAGGCTGGCTTTGAACTCACAGAGATCCGCCTGCCTCTGCTTCCCGAGTGCTGGAATTAGAAGTGTGCCCCACTGCTCTTGCTTCTCTTAAGGAGTTGGAAACTATCTCTTTGGGATGCAAATATTCAAAGACACTAACACCATTATCTTCCAAGTTCAGCAGGTGAAAAGAAGCTTGCTGTCTGTGGGCACCTTGTTCCTAAACTGCCTTCCGTTATAAAGATAGAAGAAGCTTATTTGTTCCGTGTATAAAATCTATAAAATAAGACAGACATTGCCCTAATTAATGGGCATCCAGGGTGAAGTCTGTGTGACAAATGGCCCACCAGATCATCTTACTAGAGAATTAATCACATTAATCACTGCTTATTTGGAGATCACAACCTGGTAGGTTGTATCTGGTTGGCTGTCTAACATGCCAACTTTTGCTCTGTGCTTGTGGATTCTTAGTGACTCTCTTGCCGTGCACATCACCTCCTGGCTTAATAATGCTTATTGGACAATAAAATGTGTTTTTTCCTCTGTGGAGAATCATAGTTCCCCAATGAATTCATGGGGGAAGTAGTATTCCATGCTGTAAGTGATTTTTTAAAAATACCTAACATGTCCCATTTATAGTTTAACTTCCACAAGGAACACTATTTTAAGATTTATTTATTTTTTAAAATATGTGTATTGTGCTTGAGTGCCGGTTTGCGCACATGAGTGCCGGTACCCACAGAAGCCAGAAGAGGGCGCTTGTCCCCAGAGCTGGAGTTACAGGCAGTTATGAGCCTACTGAAGCCATATATGTTTTTTGTTTTGTTTTGTTTGTTTATTTTTACATTGAGTCATCTCTCCAGCCCATATAGCACTATTTAAAACAGAAATAAGAGTTTAAAAAAATTAAATCAAGGTAAAATTCACATAAAATGAACAAGCAATTAACATTTAATCCATCCACAAAGTTTTGTCACCAACACCACTATCTAGTTCTAAACCATTTCTCTTATTTCTTTGGAGCCTGCCCACTAAAGTTAGCACTTACTTAATGTTGTGAATAAATATCAGAGTAGACAGTCTCATTTTAAAGTTTATTTTGCATTTTTACTTTGTGTGCCTATGGGAATGGGGGCAAATGTGCCACTGTATGTGTGTAGAGGTCAGAGGACAACTTGCAGGAGTCTACTCTATAGTGATATTTTATTTGTGCTGAAATGTGATTTTATTTGTATGTTAATAAATAAAAGTGCCTGGGGGTCAGAGCTAATAGCAAGCCATAGCAGAAGTTTGGCAGTGGTAGCACATGCCTTTAATCCTGATCACATGACAGACAGATCTCTGTGTGTTCAAGGATACAGCCAGCATGGAGACATACACCTTTAATCTCAATACCAACCATAGAGACCTGGAGGTCTGTATAGACAGGCAGTGATGAGGAGGTCATGTGGTTGGATTTACAACCAATGAGAAGGCAGAACAGAAAGTCAATAAAAAGACAGACACACAGGAAGTAGCTCTCTTTCGGAGGGGAAGGATGACAGTGGCAGCGATGGGTAAGAAAGGGTTTTAGTCTCTGCTCTTAGCTACTGCTCTGACCTCTTGGGCTTTTAACTCTGCATTTGGCTCTGTGTTTCTTATTTAATAAGACCGTTACATCTACACTACTCTTCTACCATGTGGGGCCCAGAAATTGAAATCAGATAATCAGGCTTGGTGGCAGATGTTTTTACACAATGAATCATCTTGCTGGCCTAGAAATCTTTTTCTTTTTTCTTTTCTTTTCTTTTTTTTTTTTGGAGCTGAGGACCAAACCCAGGGTCTTGAGCTTGCTAGGCAAGCGCTCTACCACTGAGCTAAATCCCCAACCCCTAGAAATCTTTTTATAATGATAATTTTTAATGCAAATTAATTGTACAGATGAATAAGACATATCCATTCATCCATGCATCCATTCATTCATTCATCTATGCATCCATCCATGTATTCATTCATTCACACATCTATATATCCATCCATGCATCCATTCATTTACACATCTATGCATCCATCCATGCATCCATTCATTCATTCACACATCTATGTATCCATCCATGCATCCATTCATTCACACATCTATGCATCCATCCATGCAACCATTCATTCACACATCTATCCATCCATCCATGCATCCATTCATTCATACATCTATGCATCCATTCATTCACACATCTATGCATCCATTTATTCATCTATCCATCCATTCACGTATTCATTCATTCATACATCTATGTATCCATTCATTCATCTATGCATCTATCCATGCATGTAACACGAATTGCTAAATGATCTTATTAATAAAAAAAACTGGAGCCAGGTATTGGGGTGAAAATTGAGAATCAGAGGAATAGAACAAGACAAGCCATAAGTTCTTTCCTCTAGGAAATCCTCAGCCCAAGAGAGCTACTTTCTGTATACTCACACCTGTATCCTCTCTGTCCCTGCCATCTCACTTCCTCTCTCTGCCCAGCTACATCACTTCCTCTTTCTCCCCAGCTCTATTACTTCTGTCTGTCTGTACAGACCCCTGGAGTTAACTAATGCTGGCATTAAAGGCTTGTCCCACCATGCCTGGTTCTGTTAGTAGTGTGGCCTTGAACTCACAGAGATCCAGATAAATCTCTGCCTTCCGAATGCTAGGATTAAAGACGTGTGCTACCACTGCCTGACTTCTATGTTTAATATAATGGCTGACTTTTCCCTCTGATCTCCAGGCAAGCTTTATTTGTTAGAGCACAAATAAAATATCACCACACATGCATCCATTCATTCACCTATCCATCTATCCATGCACCCATTCATTCATCTTTCTATCCATCCATGCATCCATTCATTCATACATCTATGCATCCATCCATGCATTTATTCATTCATCTTCTACGCATGCATCCATGCATCCATTCATTCATCTATCTATCCATCCATGCATTCACACACACACACACACACACACACACACACACACACACACACATATTGTACCTTGGTCATGTCTATCCTTCCTTCACCCTCTTTTTTCCTCAACTCCCTTTCCTCTTCCCTTATAGTTCTATTTTCAGGTTTAAATAGAGAATTTTCTTTTTTAAAAAAAGGAACCTCACCTATCCCTGGCTGGTCTCAAACTTAGTTGTACTGTGGAGGATGGAGGATGATCTTGGACTTCCAATCTTCCCTCCTCTTCTCCCCATGACCCCTGTGCTGTGATCACAGGATGTGTCCAAACCCTGGCTCTGGAGTAGACTATCTTTTATTGAATTTCCTTTATGTCTCATCCTAATGGAATTGGTTATCCACATTTTATGTCTTGGAAATGTTCACCGGAAGGTTCAAGTTTGTTTCAGTTTTCAGGCTGTGTGTGTGACCAGGAGAGGTTGCTCACTTAGGCATTACTGTTGTATAATTAGGATGGAATGATAATCTTTCTCTCTTGGGTGTGAGACCAGATTAAAGACATCAATATGTCATACCAGCAATTATCCAGTCTAAAGAAGCTTAATTGTACCAACAGACCATCTCATTTGGCACAAATAGAACATCTGTGTTCCTGTAAGTAACTCTGAGCATTTGGAGAAAATGTTGGGGTGTTAGTTTTTAACTCTCAAAAGTCATTGTCTCCAGGACCTTTCTAAAGGGACCTCCCCAAAGCCATAGGACAAGCAGCTCATGCACGGAATGACAGCAGTGAGGTCAGCGCTGTGAGGATCAGGGAAAGTGTTTCCTTCTTTCTGTCAGATCCCCAGTTGAAGTGTGAACAAAGCAGATGGCTCCCCATTCCAGATGTTTGATCCTAGAAAATGCCTTTGATAGTTAAGCTCTCTGAGGTGGCTGCGGCACCTTTAATCAGCAGTCGGTAAGCTCTGAGCTCTCCGAGGAGTGGAGTGGTAATCTAGCAATAAAATGAAGATGAGCAGCATCTACTCTCTGGATGGTGAGCTGTCCCCTCCTGGCCACCTTGCCCCAGCACAATCCACTTTCTGACTGAGTGCCTGGTGCAATTGCTGCTTCCCTGAACACTGCACTCTGAGAAACTCCCCACTTCATGACGCAAAGAGTTCTCAAACTCTTAACTAATTTTTACACCCTTGTAATCTTGTAGCCTCTCAGTTGGATATTTTATTTATTTATTTATTTATTTATTTATTTATTTATTTATTTATTTATTTATTTATTTTTGGTTTTTCCGAGACAGGGTTTCCCTATGTAGCTTTGCACCTTTCCTGGAACTCGCTTTGTAGACCAGGCTGGCCTCGAACTCACAGAGATCCGCCTGCCTCTGCCTCCCGAGTGCTGGGATTAAAGGTGTGTGCCACCACTGCCTGGCTCACATTTTATTTAGTTTGTGCGTGCGTGAGTGTGGAGGTCAGAGAAGAACCGATGACAACAACTTTATTTATTTATTACGTGGGTCCTAGGAATGGAACAAAGATCATCAAGCTTGGTGACAGACACCTTACCTGCCAAGCCATCTCCCAGCCCTGACTTTTATATTTCTATGCCCTCTTATATTATGGGTCCAATTAAGGGGAAAAAAAGTATAATGCATTTTCAAATGCCCTCTGCCTTCAATTGCAAGCTTTTACGTTTGGAAACAGCAATTAGCACACCATCCTTCCTGAAATGAGTCCAGCTGATATGAAAGCAAAGCGCTTGGCAGGACAAGCTGAGTGGATTAGAGGCCACACTCGGCCACACCCTTCACAGATACTTCTCACACTGTCGCCAGGAGAAAAAATCCATTAGGTGGATCCACCAAGCTTCAGCTCCTCCTTAATTGTTTTTCTCACATTTCGAAACTTGCTTGTGGCTCGGTGCCATCTGTCACTGATGGCTCCAGACTGGGATTGGAGGGTTCGTTGGCCTACAGGTGCCGCAAGCTCGGTCACCTTCAAAAATCATTATCGCTGAGATGTCTGCAGGTTGCTACCATGCACCGCTGGTGCCTCCAGGGGGGGGGGGGGGGGGGGGAGGGGCGGTCACTGAAGTCACTGCACTTCCTTTGAATTTGGGAATTGTCCCCTCCGGAAAGTAGGAGCTGCGTGGCATTAAGAGCGTGGGGCCCCACCGCACAGGCTGGACACTTGAAGAGGTCCCCCGGCATCTGTCTCATCAGGCTGTTTAGTTGCCGTGTCTCAGGAAGAAATACTCCATCTCACAGGACCATAGAGAAGGTAGACCCAGTTGACGCCTAGGAGCTTCTGAGAACAGAGTCCAGTGTAATAGCTGACTCAGAGAGGAGGAAGGGTGGTGAGTCTGGGGGTAGAGGGAAGGTTAACATGTGGCCGGAAGTCAGGGCACATGCGCAGCCTGGAGGAGCCGTGAGAGAAGCATCATCAAGTTAAGTAGGTCGGTACCTGAAGGTGAGGGGGTGACTTGCGCCATGCATGGGAAGCACAAGGTTGTGGGAGGAAGAGAGAGGATGGAGCTGAACTTAGGACGTGTGGCAGCAGTGTAGAAGATGGTCTGATGGGAGGGGGCGCAGACTGCAAGAAAAACTTGCAACTGGCTAAGGTTCTGTTTCTTTTTTCTTTTCTTTTCTTTTTCGAGACAGGGTTTCTCTGTGTAGTTTTGGTGCCTGTCCTAGATCGCGTTCCGTAGACCAGGCTGGCCTCGAACTCACAGAGATCCATCTGGCTTTGCCTCCCCAGTGCTGGGATTAAAGGCGTGCGCCACCACCGCCGGGCTTCATTTCTATTGCTGTGATAAAACACCATAACCAGGGCAGCTTCTAGAAGGAAGGGTTTATTTGGGCTTCCTGTTCCAGAGGGGTTAGAGTGTATCATGGTAGTGAATGGTAGCTTTAGGCTGCAGACATGGTGGCCGGACCAGCTGAGAGCTCACATCTCAAACCGCAAGCAGGAATCGGAGAGAGCAAGCTGAAAACGGCATGAGGCTTTTGAAACCTCACCCCCAGTGGCCTTCTTCCTCCATCAAGGCCACAGCTCCTAACCCTACACAAACCTTGCCATCCACTTGGGAACATCTGAGTCCCTGGGGGACATTCTCATTCCAACCACCACACAGATATATCAGTAAAACAAAACCTTTGTAAAAATAACATTGATGGACAACACCTCCGTATGTGGCTTAGGGTGGGCTTGAACTATCCATCCTCCTGCCATTTCCTCCTCAGTGCTGTGGTAACAGGAATGCAATAATACGCCTAGCTAATGTCTGGGCTGTTAATTATACATGAAATAATACTTGTATTATTTATTAAAATTTAAAACTTGGGAGGGAATCAAGATGGCGGCTGCCGCTGGTGGGCCGTGTGTGAGAGCAAAATAGGATGACGAACTGATGTGGAAGTAAGAGGAACAGGGCCACAAAGAAAGACGTCAAAAAAGGTATACAGAAAAAGTGAAAGATAAAAGCTCAGAGAAAAAAGATAGAAGGATTAATTTAAGTTAAGAAAAGCTGGCTAGAGCATCAGAGTTTCTCTGCCCTTCTCGGGAATCCGCGGTTTGGATCGATCCTTCCTGCACGGTCTCCCCAGGCCTGCGGGTGAGCGGATCGCCAGACGCACGGGTGAGAGCCGCGGTATGAGCGTCGTGGTCGTGGCGAGCACAGGGAAGGAGCAGCGGCCGGGGGCTCCCCGGGTGACCCTTTGGGGCGCGACAGAGCTGGGTGAACGCAAGAAGAGGAACTACAAGGATCAGGGACACCTGTACCCGCACAGTGGATGTTAATCACCTTGCTGATTGCTTCTCAATTGGGAACTAGTGGAGAGCGCAGCGCCCTGCAAGACCTGAGCTCCGAGGCAGGGATCAGTGCAGCTGTGGCTACAGAGGCAACGAGGGAGGACGCCGCGGTGCTCGCAGGAACCTGAAGGATCGAGGAGCCAGAGAAGGAGGAAGACATCAGGGGCCAGCCACCCAGCTATACAGCAAGCCACGGAGTAAGAGGTGTCTTTGGATCCTGTATTTCAAGAAGCTCTCAAAAGAACTTATTAAGACCACACAACCATCGAACCAGATCACCAGAATCGTAAATATATACCTCACCAACTGAGAACAGGGGTGGTCAGCTTGCCCAGAGAACCAGATTTTTAGTTTCTCATTTCCCGGTGCTTGAAGTTTCTCATTTCTGAGGCTTAGAGGTGTAAGCCTGAAGGGTTAGGGTCTCACACCATCTGCACCGAGCAGAGAAAGAGATGAGTAGATGCCAGCGGAAAAATACAGGCAACAACATAAAAGCCTATATGACAACACCAGAACCTACCGACCCTACAATTGTAAGTCCTGAACATACCAAGGCAGAAGAAACAGAAGAAATTAATCCTAACAATGACTTAAAGAAGAAATACAAAATATTCTTAAAGAGGAAATAAAAAATTTCCTCAAAGAGGAAATGAAAATCTCCATTAAAGAGGAAATAAAAAATTCCCTTAAAGAGGAAATGAAAAACTCCATTAAAGAGGGAATAAAAAACTCCCTTAAAGAGGAAATGAAAAACTCCATTAAAGAGGAAATAAAAAATTCTCTTAAAGAGGAAATGAAAAACTCCATTAAAGAGGAAATGAAAAACTTCCTTAAAGAGGAAATAAAAAATTCCCTTAAAGAAATGGAAGAAAAAACAAACAAAAAATTGGAAGAAAGCAAAGAAAGCCAAGAAAAAATAATTAAACAGATGAAAGAAACATTCCAAGATCTGAAAAAAGAAATTGAGACAAC
>CABHPP010115636.1:7596-40371 GCA_902168425.1 Peromyscus attwateri
GAGAGAGAGAGAGAGAGAGAGAGAGAGAGAGAGAGAGAAAGCATACTGTAGCACTTATATGAAGATGTATGAAGGCCAGAGGAAAGCTTTGTTACATCAGTTTCCTCCCACCTGTCCATGGGTTCTGGGGATGGAACTCAGGTCACCAGGCTTGCACAGCTAGTGCCTTTACCCATGGAGCTATCTCACCATATTTTGAAAGAGCTGAATCTTAATTTATTGAGCACTTGAGATGATGCCAGAAATTATGCTAATTAGCGCACATGAACTGTCCCTTCAAATCTATGCAGCAGGGAGATTCCATTATTATATTTAAATTGTAAGAATCGAGGAAATGGAGGCTCAGAGAAGCCAGGACACCACAGGCCCTTGGATAGTGACCAGGCCGAGAAGCCTGAAGCTCAGACTCACAGCTCCCTCCCAAGCTTTGGGTGGCTCTTCTGGTCTTGCTTCTTTTGAACCTTGTAGACTAGCCCCAACCTCAGTGGCCAGGCCATCTCTACAGAGGCCTGAGCTGGCAGGGGAATGGGTCCTCTTGTTTCATTTAGCTGTCCTTGCACAAAGAACAATTTATCCCTGGCTTCCCTGAATTGAAATCTTTCTCCACATATGACATCCTGTAGTTCAAAGACCACACTCATAAGATCTATCCCAATAAAATCTGTGCTCCAGCAAGGACAACTGAAACTGAGTCTTGGATGCTGTTCAAGGAAGCATCTCTTTAATCTCTGACTGAAGTGGAGCTAGGCCTCTGCTATACACACGGCTATCCAGTCTCTATCTGAGCAATACCAGGTCTGTATCCCAGGCCTCTTTCAGAGTTCCACCCCCTCCCCAATTCCCCAGAGAGAACAACACATCCTCAATCTCTGGACAACCATGGGGCCCAAATAGGGCACTAGCATCCTCAAAAGATGGGTACACTTAGCCCATCATCTAAGCCATCATGTGTGTCTGAGGAGTGCATTCATGGAGTTGGGGATCTGATGCAAAGGGTAAGGACAAAAGTTGACGGTTCTGTTGGAGAATAAATGTCCCAAAGGCTGTTTAGAAGGCGGAAAACCACCCTGATGTGTGTGTGGAGGCCTTAGTTTGGGGCCTGCTCTACTGGACGTCCCATCGATGGAGGTTTTTCAGCAGCCATGAGAGTAAAATCTCTAAACTCAGTTGTTGTTTAAAGTGGCAGGTACCTCACTAGAAGAAGGAGTCAGTAGAACCCCAATCTATGTCCTTACAGGCTACCTCAGAAAGGTAGATTTCTGTCATGGAGTGAGGCTGAAGGATGGGGCTCTGTCTTCTGCTTTCTGTCAGCTGTGCACCCAGGCATGGCCAAAGTCCCCACTGTGGGATCTGGAAGGGCAGTTGGTACTTCTGAGGAAACTTTCCTGGTCCATGACCTTTTCCTCAGCACAGGAGGCTGGTCCAAGCACACACTTTCTCCCTGGAGATGGCATTGCCTGGCTTTTGTGATGAAGCACGTTTGGCCAACGGGCAAATGCCAGATCCCTGTGAAGAGCACTACCCTATGAGCCCCTGATAGATAGGCAAAGTTGGAATGTCATTCCTCTAACCTGTGTGTGGGCAGCTCTGTTTATAAAAAAAAGTCCATACTGGGGTGAAGAACAGAGTAGATGTGGCCCAAATGGCTTTTTCTTTGTGTCTCTACTTTCAGAGGTGGGGAGATGAGATGGGTGATGTCTCTGAGTAAAGCTGGAAGAGGCCAGACTCTTGGACACGGTGGAAAGAAAAAGGAAGCCATATAAAGGAAGGTACAGTTGGGGGATGGAAGGGATGGCCGGGGAGTACCTGTGAACACAGACACTGTCACATTCCTGAACTCAAGAATCACTGCAATGGGGCAGTGCAGCCCATTGTTAAAAAGTAGTCAGGACCCAGTAGGGCCAGCCCCTTCAGAAAGCAGAACTCTTAAACCATTTGCTCTTTATTTGATGTTGTTGGTTTTTTTCTCCCTTGTCCTGATGATCCACTAGGAACCAGTTATAGAGATGAAAACAGGCTATCTGGTTTTGTCATCGAGAACTTCACAGTTCAGAGCAAAGCTGACCAATGTGCTTTTTGAGGGCTAGAGCTGTGATACAGTCCGCACCATGTCTGTGGTCGAGGCTCCACAGGGGCTGTGAAACACTACATTTGCGGGAAAAGGTAACACACTGAATTTTACATTATGTAAACTGTAAATTATACATGCTATGATAAAATCAAAATTGATTAGCATCTACACAGCCCCATGCAGTCACTGAATTAGACAATTACAGGGTTAGGGGAGTATTGATTCCTGTGCTGAGAGTCTTAGAAGACACAATCCAAGACGAGCAAGTCTAGAGATGGTACAGTGCTGGGCTGGTCCAGTGCCACCGTCAAGAACTCAGATGTGCTCTATGTTTGCAGAGATGGTGTGGTGCTGGGCTGCTCCAGCGCCACCATTAAGGACTCAGATGTGCTCTATGTTTGCAGAGATGGTGTGGTGCTGGGCTGGTCCAGTGCCACGGTTCAGATGTGCTCTATGTTTGCAGAGATGGTGTGGTGCTGGGCTTGTCCAGTGCCACCGTTCAGATGTGCTCTATGTTTGCAGAGATGGTGTGGTGCTGGGCTGGTCCAGTGCCACCATTAAGGACTCAGATGTGCTCTAGGTTTACGTTTTATTTCTTCCTTAAGCTTGCCCTCTCCTAGTCACAGGTAATCACAGTCACAGCATCAAATGTTTCTTAGAAGCCCCACTGCCCCTCTCCCAGCACACTTTCTTCCCACTTCACAGAAGCATTTGTGTCACATGACCTTCTTGAACTGAATGCATACATTGTCCTGAGAAGGTACGGAAGGCTCACACTTCGGGTATGGGAAGGCTGAGCACTCCCTGAGCACTGAATGTGGACTGACGCTGAACCAAGCTGGGCTATGCTGCCAAAAAGAAGGGAGTACCAGGGGGTGTTGAGTAGACAGCAGCAGAACCAGACCAGCAGGGATTCCAACATGTATGCAGTTCTAACACATGGAAAACATAAGGCTATAACAGAGGTGTGAATAAAGGGCTCTGAGAAAATCTTCTTGGGAGATTTAGAAGTGTCAGAGAAAACAGAGGCTTTGAGCAGAGCCTCAGAGAGAAAGATTAAGAACAGTCACACACACACACACACACACACACACACACACACACACACACGCACACACACACACTGCTTTGCCTGTGAATGAGCATGTTTTACAGACTTCCCTAGCAGATGTGGAATTGCTCAGGCTGCCATGACTTCAGAGAGAGGACTGCACCACTTCTATTGCTTTCTCAAGCTAGCTGTAGTTTCCTTCCTCCCAAAGACATAAAAGGAGAGGTCCATTGAGGCACACACTCCTACTTTTTGCCCTGTTTTGCCACCGCCTTTCAACTGAGCCACCTACCCACACCCTTAGTCCTTCTCTGCTTTATCTAAGTAATCTTAGAAAGCTAGATCCGAGGGGAAAAATCTGCACGAGAGGCAGTTTACAGAATATACACCAGAGCTGAGACCCAGCACACATACCATCCAAGACTCAATGCCCTCCAAGGGTCCCTGATGATCCATGACGGCACCACAGATACGGCCCGATTAAGCCAATACTGTGCAAGTCAGGAAGGTTGTAGTAAAGGCATGCCAATAACAGTAACAGTAGTGGTGTCCACCATCCTGTTCTTCCTTCCAGCTCCTGTCTTGGCAGCACTCCATTCCATGACTCCCTGGGGCTGTCTCTGATGGGTGCACCTGGGGGCCAGCCTCCCAGGAAGCCAGCAACTGGTTCTATGAGCCTGCGTCTCTCCCTCGTGGAAACTGACCAGGGAAATGGCATGCGCTCCCCTCAGCTGAGGCATCCTACAAGTCCATCATTCTCCTGGCCCACAGCAAGGGAGCTCTCATTGATTAATGAGATACTCGAGGGTAAGGGGGTTCATAAAGGTCATCTGCATAATGTGAGACAGTTCCCCACTGAAGCACACACCTATGCACACAGCGACACACACAGACACACACAGGGCACAAGCGCTTGTTTGTGGAGAAGTGCCCTTCACAGCAGCTTGTTCGCCCCATTCACTAAATTTTGCTGAGAAAATGTGGGTGACTGGAAGAAAGAGTTAAGCGAGCTGATGCGAAGTAGCTATTATGCCAACAGTGTTGAGCCTTCTAATTTTTAGCCAATTGTTTAAAAGACGACAGACGGTAATGTTTATGAGATGTATAATTCAAGGCAAATCTGTCCAGATAGAGAGGATAAACGTCTTTTACTCGGCTAACAAATGTCGGGCAGCATCTAGATAAACAAAATCAACAGAACCCAAAGCACATAATTGCAACTTTGGAGAGATGGGGAAACGATTTTTCTTCAAAAAAGAAAGGAAGGGAGAAAAGAACTATGTGTGCTTGAATAAGGAGTTGAGATTTTTCTATCCTTCAGGGCCAATCAAATGCATTATCAGTCACAGGTGAAAACAGGACAGATCCCAAGGTTGGGGGAGCAGGAGGCTTGTGTGCCGTCTCCAGGTCATGCTGCCTGCCAGCTTTGCAGTTTCCCCCAACTTTTGTTTTGAGCCAGATAGCATGATCTTTGTTTCATTAATATTTAAGAGTAATTTAGATTGTGCCAGATGATCTTAAAGCTCATTTAAATCAGCTTGAAGATAATATGAAGCTTTCTCCTAGCATAATCTACTGCCATAAGTGACGGCGTCATCTGCATATAAATGACGGCCGGATATGATAATGAATAAGCAAGATGATCAATAAAGAATGACAACTGCTTTTGATTTCAGATCAATCTCCCAGAGACCCCTTCTTCAGTTTGCAGAGCTTGAGATGCATTGTCTTTTTGGTCCTAAATTTTCTAAAGAAAACACAAAAGGTTTGTGTGTGTGTGTGTGTGTGTGTGTGTGTGTGTGTGTGTAATGAATCCTTTATTGTGTTAGAAAGAAGGGGGGGTGATGTCCACAAATTATACACACATTGTTTTGCAAATACAATAATTAGAGTTTGCACAGATCGTTGCTTTGTTGGATTGAGCAAATGTCTCTTGGCAATTTCCGCTTTTTCTCTTTTTCTTCTCCTTTTTCTCTTCCTTCTCTTTCTCTTCCTCCTCCTCCGTCTTCTCCAGATACCAACAAGCTGTTTCACTTGGGACTGCTTTGAACACTTGGTCGAACTGCTACAGGCTTTGGGGATTCCTGTACACACTGCTTTACAGAGGATGTCTTTCTGTACTGAAAAAAAAAAAACGTAATTTAATAAACTACATCTTCCTTGTTCATTAACCTCGGGCTTACTGGAGTCTCTTATTTGAATAAAATTAACTTTGGATAACTGTGTATTAAGTGGGATTTTTAAGAATTAAATTAATGACACCCTTTCCTTTCCTAGGACAGACACCTTTCACTGTCAAAAGGAAAAATAAAATGAGAAGAAATGGAGAAATCGACAAAAAGAAAAGTTAGCACCAGTACACATGTATCGATCTGTGTGTGGTTGGAGGTACAAGCATGTCACAAATGTGGCCATTTTTCACTTTCTTATCAGCTGCTGAGCTGAACACGATACTCACCGTTCTTCCCGCCTTCCTGCCCCTCCCTCCTTCCTTTTTCTCCAGAGCCTTGTCTGGACTCTCTCAACACACGGGGCTTCTGAATCACAGGGGTTGGGAGGTGCAGTCTTGACATTTACAGTTGGAAATCAGAGTGAAACCTTCCCTTGACCTAGAAGAGGCGGTTTCTTGCTTTTCCCAGGCAGAGGGGCCCTTGCAGAAGCATCATGTTTGGGTGTGGCTAGTCCATCAGAGGCTCAGGTCCTGGAAGCTGAGGCCTGGGTGGACAGAGAGAAGGCAGAACCTCTAGGACCTGAACCTGTCTCTCAGCCCCGAGCAGGTCTCCTGGGATTGGATTGGTGACATGAGAGAGAGCTGTGACCATCTCACTTCTTGCTTCCTCTCTTGCCCTGTGACTGCCATCTTGTGCACACCTGGCTCACTGTTTTTACACACGTGTTCCCCCTGTGAGACGCCGTCTGTCATGCAGTGCTGTAGTCAACAGGCCTCACCAGAGGCTGACCGGATGGGGCTGCCTGATCTTGGACTTCTGGCCTCCCAGACTGGGAGTCGTATAAACCGTGTTTCTTTATAAAATGTCTAGTCTCAGGACTCCTGTCAAAGCGGGACAAGATAAGTCTCGTGCCCTGGAAGAGGCCATAAGCACCAGGGTGCACTTTGGGCTGTCTGGTCTATCCACAGGTCTCTCACAGAGGTTGCCACAGCCCTGACAGCCCATGGACTGCTCATGTGGCGTTTGCTGGGCTGCTCTGGGAATTTGAAGTTCATGGAAGGCCATTGTCCTCCTGGAATCCAGGGCCCTTTTGACAGCGATGGAGGGGACTTCCCAGGGAGATGGGCATTCTGTGTGGTGAACTGTATTTTTAGTGGCCCTGCCTAAAACCAGAACTTTCCTGTCTACATCTGAGCAACGAGGTCTGGAAATCTAGTCAAAAGTCCACCAGGCAGAGTCAGCAGCTACGTGAAAGAAGCCGAGTGGGACCTGACCACCTCCTGGTGGCTGGGATGTGAGGCACCAGGACGAAGGCCCCACTAAGGTAAGGCCATGTGGGACACTTGACCCTGAATGCTCTCTGCGCTCACTGTCTTCGGTCGTACACAGGAGGAGGACTCCAGCCACAGCTATGAAACAACCACAGCTCGTTGCCTTCTGACAACTAGTGAGGCAGTGGAAAACATGTCTATGTTCTCCAGAGGTTCTCTCTAAGCGCATATTCCGTGGCTCTCCACTGAGGATGTATCAGGCTCTGCATGACACCATCTGTGCCTTACAGTGTCCTCACAGGTGACAGTGGTGGACAAAATGATCTTTGATTTTCATCCCGTCTCTGGTTATTATTTTATGGTACATAGTGAGGAAACTGGGCCAGAGCTGAAATGGCCTCTGGCAGAAGGATAGGGATTTGAACTTGAGAAGCTGGACCCTTGCTGATCACAGTATTGGCTTCCATGGTTCTCGAGTAAAGCTGCTTGATTACATCACAAGCCCTGGAGATCAGACACTTCTCCACTGGGGGCCCTGCTTCCATTACTGGTTCTCAGAGCTTAGCACACATGCTTTAACTTAGAGAGGAGGGGGGCTGGCGTTGCAGATCTAGCATTAGTCTGGGGGTGGTGCTGTTGGAGAACACGCTTGTCCTGTGACTCCTCCTTGTCCTTGTCTCCTAACGCCGGGGGTCACATGCCCTTTTGCAGACTAAGCACCTGCAGATGACAAGAGACTGCCCGCGCTGAGAGGCCTGCTGGACCCTCCGACTGGCTCCTTCACTTTCCGTTTTCTTCTCTGCCTCTACTGTCACCTTAGCAAGGGAAACACACACAGGCCGCTTAAGAAATGGCCAGGAGTTTTCATCCCTTAGGGACTGCTCTAAAAAGAGCTCATCAGGTTCCATCTCAGCCATGGTGGATGGCCCACATGAGGGGAGGGACCTGTTTGACTGAGACCTTGTGTACCAAAGGGGAAGGAGTTGTGGGCCCAGCGTGGCCATAGCTGAGGTTCTGACTTCAGGCAGTGCAAGGCATACCTGAGAGATTTCTAAACATCTCTATGCCCAGACAACTTCCAGAACTATTAAAATAGAGTGGGAGAGGGGCCCAGGTGGCACACCTCTTAAAGATCCTCATGGCACTCCATTTTGAGCTTCAGATGTCCATACCACATTTCTTTTTAATGCAGTAGACTGGTGTAGCTCCAGTCCAGCTCTTTCCAAGGAGCGAGGTGTGTGCCTATAGTAAAATACAGTGTGGCCTGCAGCTCACATGTGATTCCTCAAGAAGGGCTTAGTCCCTCCCAGTCCCTTACTTTTGGTCTTGCAGTATCTGATAGCCTGGGTGATTAGTTATCTATCATGAATGACAAATGGCCCCCTGCTTAGTGACTTAAACAGTATCTACTTACGATTCCACAGAGTCTGTGGGAGCTGCCTTGCTGGGAGGTTCTGGATGAGAGCCTATCTAGTGGTGTTACTGGGAGGCCTTGAGTTTCCTCTGCTCTGCAGCCCAGCAGCGGCCTTGGCTCTGGAAAGAGAAGAATTCAAACAGGACATAGCAACAAATCCAGCAGTCAAGAGACTAATTAGAGTATTCAGAAAGCAAGAACATTGTCTTTAGAAAAAGCATGTTGAGCAAGCAGCAATGCCCTTAACCCTGGCAGACATGGGCTTTATATTTCCTCAACCTGTTATCTCCACCCTGTGTCTCCCCCAGGGAGGGCACTTTGGGAAAAGGACATGCTTTTCTTAGAAGTCTATTTTACCCAGAATTCAGTCTGTTGTAAGTACATGTATAAGATTCAAGACTATGTATAGAGTTCAAGTACTCCTAGAGTTTAAAAATTTACCAGGGGAAAGGGTAAAAACATTCTGCACATAGTCCCCTGACCTAGACCTACACATGCTCCAGCTGACAAGCTAGAGTCAACTAATGCTATCGATTGTTTTTATGTCCTGTTTTGGGGCCCTACGCTGGTCCAGCAGGAGAGACTACACCCATTATCTCCATGGCCCAACTGGAGCCAACCACCATTAAGTATTGTTATTTGCATCCTGTTCAGGGAAGCCCAGCTTGAAGATATGAGGGTGGGGCTTGGTTGGACAGGACCCTGAGGGTGTATTTCCAAGATGAATCATGTACTTGATTGCTGGCAGAAGGGGTTGGCTCCACCCCTTCACAGGCTCCTATAAGACTGCTTGAGCATCCTCATGACATGGCAGCTGACTTTTCTGGAGGACATGACTTAAGAGAGGAGAGAAGGAAGCCACATTGCTCTTGCTGTTCTAGTTCCCAAGGTCTTTGTAGCAGCACTGACGTCACTGTCTTGACCACCAGGTTCATGTCTTTATAAATAGGTAACAAAATACAGCTTACAAGTTGAGAGGAGAAGCAGATCCTACCCTCTAAAGGATTCATGGACCTATTTTTAAATGATCCCGAAGGGCATCAGAGAATCATTGCTTTCCTAGGGACCTTTTCACTCTATTCAGAGGTAGACCATGAAGCCACATGCAAAGCTGGCACACAGTGAACCCTGAGTCAGTGCCATTATCTCAACTTTCTCTCCTTTTCAATCTGGTCCTTAACTCTTTCGCTATAGCCTGCTGCTTACTGGGTTGCTCCTTGTGGTTTGCTCAGCCTGCTTTCTTACAGCACCCGGAGCCACCCACCCAGGGGTGGCACCACCCACAATGGACTGGGCCTTCCTACATCAATCACTAATTGAGAAATGCCACATAAATTTGCCTATGGGCCAATGTTCTAGAGGCATCTTCCCAATCGAGGGTCCCTCTTCTCAGATGACTCTAGCTTGTGTCAAGTTGACAGAACACTAACCAGAGCAAAAGGCTTGATATCCAGCTAGGAGTACTGGGAAATAATGGAAACCTTAATAAGTTGGGGCTAATGGAAGGTCTTCAGGTCACTGGAGGTATGACCTCGGAGGGCATTGTGACATACTAGCTCTGTTTGTCTTTTATTTCCTGGCCATGAGATGAGTAATTCAGCTCCCTAGGTACGCCTGTCATGATATACTGCATCACTCAAAGGAACACAGGCAAGGCACATGCTGAAACCCCCTCAAGTGTAAGCCAAACCAACCTTTTCTTTGTGTAAGCTGGTCATCTCAGGTAGCTTATAATAGAGACAGATGCTGACTGGCACATATGAGAGACCACGTGCTCATGGACTCTTTAATATCTCATTCTGTTTTATTACTAGGTATTATTATTAATCTCTTACTTCACTTACAAGTCGACCTTGGTTGTAGGTGTGCATGCAGAAGGAAGTGCACAGTGTATGCAGGCGTCAGCACAGTCTGCTCTTTCACACATCCGTGGTGAATCTTGGAACACATTCCTCTCTGACCAGGGAGCACTACTTAGGGTGGGAGAATATTTTTCTTGTTGCCAGATTGGATTGATATCATATAAAGTCTAGATTTGAGTGCTTGGACATTAGAGTCATGGTGGGAGAAATTGATCTTGTTTGACACATTTTAAAACTGGATTTTAAATTAATTAGATGCAATTTACTTCACTTAAGGCATAGGTTTTACAAGTGTGTTCTGAGGAACCTGACTCTATGGAGATCTTTCGGGCATTTTGTGAATCTTTGATTTAAAATGCTATATGCTATTAAATGGAAATGAATAACTTATATTTAACAGTCAGTATGTTGGCTTTACTTACTGCTCTAGCTTTATGTATGTGAGCCCAGATATTGCAATGTTTTCCCTGCTACCACTAGTAAGGGAAAACTATCTGGAGTTTGAAAAGCAAAAAAAGGAAAAAAGAAAGTTAAACTGTTACGTCTGTAGTTACTCATCTGTAGGAATGAGACTTCCCTCCATATCACACAATCAAAGCTAAATATAAAGTACATTGGATGCTTGGACTGATACAGTTTCAATTTACATCTCTAAATCCCATTTCAAATTGTGTCTCGATGATTCTATTATTATCTCGTTTGATGCCTCATAAATAAAAGTTATGAATTAGAGCCTATAAAAATAAATGCTTAAAAATAATTCATCAATGTTAACCCATTTTATGTGTCATTCTACCAACGTGCTTACTGCTTCAAAATTCAGGAAACCTATCTCAAAATGGCTGAAGAAGGGTTTGTCATGGCTCATGAAAAGAAATACCAGAGCTGGTAAATTTGCTGGTACAGCAACATCAGAGAAGACCCAGATTCCTCTCGATTCCTATTTTGCCTTTCTCGGTTACTATCTTTGGGTTAACTGTTGTCAAGATGGCAAGATGGCCGCCACAATTCCCGGCATCCTTGAATGCATGGAAACAGCCAATGAGAGAAGGTAAAATATCTCTTCTTAGCAGCCAAGGAATTTTCCCAGAAGTCCTTGAGCAAGGGTTCCCTGGCACTTCTCTTTCCAGAACTGTACCCCATGTGTGCCTGCACTCTGGCAAATGAACCGCCTTAGCCCACTTTCCCAAACTATAGGGTGAGGAAGACACAGACCATGAATAAATCTGGGCTCTGCCAACAGGAATATTGGGGAGAAAGGTTGGTACTCCACTCACATTGTTTACTAGAATTTAGGTTCCTTGTATGAATCAACTGAAACCATTTTCTTCTTAAAAAAAAAAAAATTAGCCGTAGAGCTGGAGTGATGGCCCAGTGGTTAAGAGCATTTCCAGAGGAGCTCAGTTCAGTTCCTAGCGCCCATGTTGGGCAGCTCGTAACTACCTGTAATTCAATTCCAGAGGTCCCGACATCATCTAGCTCACACTGAAAGATCCCCAGCCTCCCTTTTAGCCTAGCCTAGTTTAGCTTAGCTGTTTTTGAATAAAGCCTGAGATAAAAGGTCAGAAAAACCCCAGACAGGGGCCAAGCCAGTAGGCGTGGCAAGCTCGGGGAAAACCACGAGCTGTCCTGGGTTTGACCCTGACCTCATTTGCATTAACCAATCAGAGCCCTGACCTCATTTGCATTAACCAATCAGAGCCCTGACCTCATTTGAATTATCCAATCAGAGCCCTGTAACCATGCATCTTGCTTCTGTAACCACGCCTCCAGCTGCTCAGCCCTATAAGAACCCCCTGCTTCAGCCCGTGGGCGCGCCAGTCACTTGAGTTTCTTGAGAGACTGTGTCGCCCCGGGTACCCGTGTTCCTGAATAAAGCCTCTTGCTGTTTGCATCTGACTCGTGGCCTCGGTGTGCTCGTTGGGAGAGGGTCTCTCCTGAGGGAAGACTGCCCTCGGGGGTCTTTCAACACAGGCACTCCAGATGTGTGCACACAGCCCCTCGTACATTGAGTTAGGGCAAAAGCTGAATCTTTAAAGAACAATTGCTGTTCTGTGGCTGGCCCCGTTGGGCTGATGAAAAAGGGGGAAATAGGGGGGGGGGGGGGGGGGGGGGGGGGGGGGCGGGGTGGTCTTTGAGAATGACAGGTTTTCCTGCCTCAAGTGTGCATACCTCAGAGAGTTAGGGAGCTGGACAAATCAACAACCACCAGCACCCCGAGTGGCTTCCGGGTCCTTTATCTTGAGAACTTGAATGAATTTCACAGCCAGCAAGAGGGAAATTTAGAAAGGAGTTTATTACAGGATTCTAAGTGGGAACTCAAGAGGAAGGCAGCATGCAGGAGCGGGTCTCAGAAGATGGGGTCCATCGGAATGCCAGTCTAGGGTCTTTTATAAGATGTACCGTAGAAACCAGGGTGTGGCACGGCGGACTTTCAGTCTGGTTGACCCACCTACGAAGCATTCAGGTGAAGCCTCTTGGCTTCAGTCATATCTTGACTACAGCCCTAGGTGGTGGGGCTCACTTAGGTGGTGGAAACGGAGAAGGAAGATGGGAGAAAGCAGAGCCCCCCTCTGGCATTTCTGACCTCTGGTCAGGACAGAACAAAGGCAGTTTGGGCTAAGGATAATCATCAAGGCCCTTTGTATACACAAACCCATGTAAGCCTCTAACTATGGGATTGTCTTGGGCTGCAAAATCTTGTTGTTCATTGGTCACCTGGGGAATACCTTTAGGAAAAACAGTCAGTCATAGGTCTCACTCTGCCCTCACTGGCCTCGAGTCTCCTGAGGTAGGAGAAAGTTTCAAGTTTGGGGTTCCAGATGGACACTGAGATGGGTTGTCTGCTGCTAGGAGTAACCAGGGAGTGGTGAGCGGAAGGCTCCTGGGGGGACTGGATGGGTGTCTCTCCTGGTTGACCTCATCTGGAGCCAGACTGCATGGGAGGCAAGAATCTAGAGATGCAAACTTACTTTAGTTCCACAAACCATTTTACTTCAGCTGTCAGAATTGCCACAGTTCCGCCAAAATGGAGGAGCTTTACAGAATCGCATGACTCTGGCCGCTGGCAGGATCTGAGGATTTAGTTTTTCAAAAAGCAACTCGGATAGTCTTGCTGCGTCAGGAAGCTGTGACCTTTGGCCATGGCTGAAGACAAGGCTGCAGATGTGGGCAGGGGTCAGGTTACCTTGGGCCCCAGCCCAGGAGTTGGCCTGTTTCCTGACTAGAAACCATCAGATAAGCACTATTGTAATTGCTCTGCTGGTACATGGCTGACTGACAAGGGATGGACATTAATCAGAGCAGTTGGGATAGAAGAGGGGACGGAGCGAGACAGAGGCCAAGAGGAGCCATGAACAGGACTTGATTTCTAATTAAACTGAAAGACAGATCCGAAGTGATTCCTAGGTGTCTACCTTGGGTGACTGTCCCTCAGCAGGTCACTTCTCTGTTATGGTATTCTGACTTAAGAAAAGCAACTTGCAGGACTGAAAGACCTCTACTTGTCCAGCCCAGTTGCCTCTTAACTAACCTATTCTTCCACACCTTCCTTATGCCCTCTGTTCTTGAACTTTCCAAGATTGCCCGCTCTCATCATTTTCTAGCCTGCCCTCCCCACTGCCACAGTTCAACCCAGCAGTTCACTTTTCATCAGAGAAGCCTCATCAGAAATACCCAGGCTTCCCCTGAACTTGACCTGGCAGCTTCTGTCTGCAGCCAAGTGGAATAAGGCGAGTCAATGGATCTGGAGGGAAACAGCCCCAGCAAGGAGAGGGCTGTCCTGCTGGGTGGGGTTTGAATGCAATGTTAATGATTAAATGAGGAAGACAAAGAGAAATGTATCATCTAGACTTGGACTAGGATGAGCCCAGAAGATGGTTGATGGTTGAATTCTCCGATTGCTCTTTTTGTTCAGATTTGTTCCATTATGTGGCGTCATAAGTAAAATGAATTCTGATGTTTTGTTAAGACACTATTGGGAACCAAGTGATCAGTAGGAGGAGGTTGAAATGAAAATCCTTGACGTTCATGAACATTGGGTGATTGAAGAAACAGTCCTTTTAAAACTACCCAGGAGCCGGGCAGTGGTGGCATATGCCTTTAATCCTGGCACTTGGGAGGCAGAGGCAGGCAGATCTTTGTGAGTTTGAGGCCAGCCTGGTCTACAGAGTGAGTTCTAGGACAGCCAGGGCTACATAGAGAAACCCTGTTTCAAAAAACAAAACAAAACAAAACAAAAAACAAAAAAAACAAAAAACAAAACAAACAATAAAACTACCCAGGAAGCACTATGATAGAATTATCTCCCCACCCCCATCCAGGAAGTGTTTGAACACTTTTGTTCCTTCCAAGATGGTTAGGTCAACACGGGCTCTATTTTCCCATATAAACACCTTATATGCACCCCTCATTGCTCTACTCCCTGGAAATGTGACTTGTAATTAGTTACGTCAAACACAGGTGGACATGGAAACCTACTTCCTGGCCACAAAGTAAAACACGTGAAAAGAAATCTTCACTGAAAAGTAGGCAGGAACAGTGTTAACAATAAACACATTTGGGGGGTGTTTTTTCTTTTAAGTGGCCTGTTGAATTTTTTATTATTATTCAACAACAATAAAAAAAAATAAGCTGCTATGTGGATACACCACAATGCATGGATGAATTTTGAAACAATTTTGAAGAGAATATATAGTGTATGATTCCCTTTTTAAAAAAGTTTATATAATGTAAACTAACCCCTATGGTCCAAACACAGCAAACTGGAAACATCAGTGGTCATGTAGGCTGGTGGGCAGGAAGAACCAACCAGAAATGAGGAGAGCAGGAGGTGACTGACCCACTCAGGCTCTGACTGCTGTGGAGGTTTCACAGGTGTGTCTATATGTCACAACTCATCTCATTGTGGGAATCATTGTGTTTGAGTCCATGTAAATAAGAAGCACAGCAGAAGAAAGGGGATTGATTCTTTGTTCGGTGGAAACTTTCCACATAGAGTACTAATTACCTCGGGAGCGACATTTCTTTGTCATTTTACAGCTATTTTTGCAGGTTTCAGTTTCCATGTAAGTCATGTCAGGAGGTTCTGTTTACCAGGCATTCGGGCATAACAAGGCTTCCGGAGGCACAGGCAGAAAAGGATGTGAAATTCATCTTTTCTGTGTGGCTCGGTTCTCCTTGGAGCTGTTCCAGCCCATGAGCCAGCATTTAACACAGGGGGGCCTCCCTCTGCCTGCACCTCGCCATGTCTCGCTGCCCTTTCTTCTGCCCTTTCTCCTTCCTCCGGTGCTTGAAGTTCTGTGGACTAGAGAGGCTGACAGCAGCCGTGGGGGGAGAGGCAGCGAGAGTTCAGATGATGGGGAGGAGACTGAGGTCCTCAGCAAAGAGAGAAGGCTGCAAGCAGACCAAGGCCCCGGCAGCGGCAGCGTCGGTGGTGGAAGGGAATCACAAATGAGAAACCAGATCAGGGAGGGGTGTGCACACACAGCCTGCAGAGACAGGGCTGCAGGGGAGGGCAGGTGGAGGTGGGCGGAGAGGCCCTCCTTCCTCCTTGTGTTTTCCTGCCCTCCACTACTAGACAGTACTTTGGCATCTACAGTAATGACGCCTGAGCTATCCAGGAGCAACCCTGCTCCATGCTGACCTCAGGATTGACCCAGAGTAGTCCCTCCTTTTCCATGGTTTTCTTTCCATAGTTGAGGTACCAGGGGTCAACAGATCAGAAATACTGAATGGAAAATTCCAGAAACAAACAACTTGTAAGTTTTAGATGGCATACTGTTCTGAGTAGCGTGATGAAATACTTTGTTTGTTTTTGAGACAGAACCGTCCTGATTCTGTATCCCAGGCTGGCCTCAATCTCATGATCCTCCTGCCCCAGCAGCTAAGTGCCGGGATTGCCTATGTGCACCGCCATGCCTACCCAGTACATGACGAAATTTTATAATGTCCACTCCAGCCCAGGGCGTGAGTCACCTATGTCCAGGGTGTCCATATTGTTTGTTACCCAAATGTCAGTCACGTAGTAGCTCCAACAGTTATCAAATCACCTGTTGTGAGCGCCGCAGTTAATCAGAAGGCGCAAAGCTTTGCCACAGTTACTCTTTTTATTACGAGCCATTGTTGCCAAGCTCTTGCTGGGACTCATTTATGAGTTAGACACCATTGTGGGAATGGACAGTATATATAGGGAAAGACAGCGTGTTTGATTTGATATTGCTTGCAGTTTTAGGGTGCAGTGGGAGTCACAGAATACATACCCCTTAGATAAGGGGAGACTGTGTACTTAGGGCTAGGAACAAAACATCAATTATTATAATTTCGGAAGAGTAGGCAGACGTTTGTGCCTTGGGGAGTCTAGAAATCACAGCTCGGGGCACTCAGCCTTGCTTCTGTGAGGCTGCAGGTCTAGAAGGAAGACAAGGCAGCAAGAACAGGAAGCGAGCGGCTGACATCTCAGCTGCTTTGACCAGGACTGGCTGTGGCTCCAGGGATGCTCTATGCATTGAAAACACCTGTAGGAACTCACAGAGAGGCTATTAAGTCTTAACACTACACTCAGGGGCTGGAGAGATGGCTCAGCAGTTAAGAGCACTGGCTGCTCTTCCAGATGAACCCGGGTTCAATTCCTAGCACCCACATGGCAGCTTGCAACTATCTGTGACTCCAGATCTGGCATCCTCACACAGACATATATGCAGGCAAAACACCAGTGCACATAAAATAAAAATAAATAAATTAAAAAAAAACTGCATTCAGTGTCTCATACACTTTTGGATCCATACTACACCCTGTACAAAAGTGTGAACCACATTCTACATATGAGGACATTGAAGCTCTTAGAAGCAGAGTGACCCCCCCCCAACCCCGTAATTGTTAAGTCCAGCTACAGCTACTGGGATTTGAACTCAGATATGTCAAACTCAGTTCTCTCTCTTTCTTCAACAGCTCCCTGGCCCTTCCCTGGGTAATGCTGCGTGTGTGCTCCAAGCCAAGGCTCTGCATGCCCAGTCTTATAATGGATTGTCAAGAACCATGCTGGCCAATGAAGGATTTAGATACAGCACTACCATGTTTGGAACAGAAACAAATAGATTAAAAAAAAAAAAAAAAGCCCAGCCCTTGGCAAATAATTCTGGGAGGCTTGAGAGGTGAGCTGTGTGCTCTTGCCCCTCTGAATCTCCCTTTGTTCCTAGTAGAAATTGCTTACCTCCATGTCCCCTCTTAAAGCTACCCTAAGCAATCCCAAGATCAAGAACAGACAGAGCCCCTGCCGTTAATTTGCAAACCTTCTCTAGTCTTCCAGGGGCTGCCGGTGTCCTCTCATGAAAGGCCAGGGGGGATGGAGTGCAGGATGGACAAACAAGAGGAAGTGGAAGCTCTTTGGGGGAAAGGGGACTGTGACAAATTGAAAGGCAGAAAGGAAATAGTAGCTCACAGCAGAGAAGCAGAGTGGACTAGGGGAGAGGAAACAAAGCTGTCTGCAGCCCCTGGACCAGCAGAGTGCTCGCTGATTTGTTTTCTATGAAGAGAGATGTGTTATTCCCCACCCCCCACCCCCGTGTCAAATGATGGCAGAGAAGGATGGCTGCAGAACCTGCTGAAATGGAATAGTCTGCAGGGGTATTCGTAGTGAATGAAATGTGCTCTCAGATATCTTCTCATGTTCCCCACCAACTTGTTTTTATTTCAAATTGCCTACAACAGGTGCCAGAGTCTGGGCAAAGTATAATATTGTACCTTGCAACAGCTGGGTGCAGAGGAGGCGTAGACAGTAAAGAAAGGTTACACATCGTGACTGGTCTCGTATGGCTCGGGGCAGCTCTAGAATTTAAAACATTTCCTTGTCTTCCAGTTCAATTGGGCCCCGTGGTATGTGTTCTGTAACTTAATATGAAAAGCTGCTGATGGATGTGTTGTTACTGTGGCCACCAAAGCTGGCGGCCGAGCACCTGCAGGGACACGTGCACCCTGGAGGGGACAAAGCTCTGCAAAGACAGCCCTGTCAATGCAGGGTTTGGCTCAGTGCGTGCTGGTAGTCCTCGGCCCTCCCAGCATGGAATGATTCCAAAAGCTTCTATGCCAATGCTCGCCACATTGTGACCTGCCTCAAGCTACAGCCCAGACAGAATAAACCCTGGTCCATGAAGCACTCCTCAGCAACATCATGCTGCTCTTTCTCTCCTGTCCAGAGAACATATGTGAATCCAATGAGTGATACAATGCATTGGATCTGTTCATATTTGATAGGGAAAAAAAAAATGAAACACCTACATTTCTATTCTTTCTTTGTGACAGGCTGGTGAAGGCAGTGTGTACCTGCCCTACAGCTGATCACCAATGGCTCAAGGGACTTTCTTTTTATTTGTTTATTATTTTTTACTTTATTTTATGTGTATATGTGAGTGCCTGCATGTACACCATGCACACATCTGGCGCCTGAAGAGGCCAGGAGAGGGCATGGGTTCCCCCTGGAACTGGAGTTACAGATGGTTGAGTCACCATATGGGTACTAGGGATCAAATCTGGGTCCTCTAGAAGAGCAACACGTACTCTTAACCAAGAGCCATCTCCCCAGCCCCTGAAAGGACTGTCTTAATTGGATACTATGCCCTTACTATATAAACACGACACAGTCCCTGCTCCACCCCCAGCTATCTTCTGCACGTGACTTAGGATGGTACAGAATGTTCTCGAATTGGGCAGAAATCTGAGTGTCAGTCAGGATTCTGAGCTGCCAGCACCAGAAAGAGTGATTTTAGCTTGAAAAGATGTATTGAAAGGATAAAGCTTAGGTCACACACTTGCTAGGGCCTTACAGGGCTTCACCTTTGGAACAATATCCCACTATAATATTAGCTGTAGAGTTTGCCTAGTGAGAGAACCTGCTCTACTAGGTGGTCCCTGATTCTCAGATGCTGTGCTTGGTCACATGCAACCATGGGATGGGGTGGGAGGACATCTCTGCCAGACCAGAAACAGCATCTTTTTACAAACCCTGTCACTAGCAGAGGGCATGTATGCATGCACACAGCCTTAGACAACTAGTCAAGTGGAAGGCATTGGTTGGAACACTAGAACATGTCTGGTGGGTGACATTTAATGAAGACTGTCAGTAGATAATCTGACATCTTGGTAAGTTGTGGAAGAACCACCATGTCCCCTGGGCAAACCTCTGTCCCCAGACCCTAATGCCCGGCACTAAGAAGGGCTTAATAAGCATTTGTTGAAATGAATTGAAATTGAATTTTAAATTTAGAAGCACCCTTACCAGGGGCAGATTGCCAGTCACTATTGCAAATTAGTTGTAGTAAATCAAAGTCAATTAGAAATGCAATCAGACCCAAATTCCTGCAGTCTAGTGGTGCTATGCTCTCCATATCTACCACAGCATTTGCCCTTAGGTCTCTGAGTTTAGTGGCTTCTTTTCTAAGCCCAATGACAGCTTTGCTTTCTTTAGAAGTGACTGTATATGTGTGTGTATGTGTCTGTGTGTATCTGTGCCTGTGCACTGCTATGAGCATTGAGACCGAAGAGCTCCTGTGTGCTTTTGTGAGGCAGAGTAATAGTGATGCCCTGGATCGCTGACTTTGGCCTGGAACTGGGGATGCAGACCAAGCTTGCCTTGATCTCACTACCACCTCCTGCCTTTGCCTCCCAAGTGCTGGGATGACAGGTGTGAGCCACTCTGCTTGGCTCTGAAGATTATTTTTTGACTGAGAAAGGAAAGCATCATTAACTTTCACTTGGAGGTCAGTTTCCAGAGTATTTGCTTTTGCTTTGTGAGTCTTCTCCTTGACAGGAGAAGGGGAGGCTCTTTCCCTGTGTGATGGGGGATTTTAAAGGCTGATTTGCAGCAGGAGGACCATTACAACAATGAAATGTTCACACTCTATTCCTACTGAATGATCTCAGATATCATTTCCTCCTGGATGTTTACAGGATTCCCAAGGTCGAGGCTGGGGAGTAGAGAGTACTGTAGCTCATTCCTCCAGCAGATTCAGCAAGAGAGTCCCTGTTCACACATAATTACTCAGCGGATGTTGAACTACACTAGAAGTCTGCAGTATGGATTATGTTCCAAAATATTTGTGCCAAAAAAGTTTTAATGGATTCTGCATGAGTCATAAACGTGTAGTCCTTTAAAATTTAGAAGTCCAAGATGTCAAGACATCCAGATTTGGAGAACTCTCTTCTTGAGCTTAGATGCCCATCTCCTCCTGCCTTCCAGCCTCAGAGGTGGGGAGGCTGGGTCTTCTGACTATGGGAATTGTACCTATAACCCCTTTCCTCCCTGCAACCTAGTTCTGAGGTCTTGCACCCAAGCTGAACTACCAGCTTGCAAATGGCGTATCCTGGCCTCCATAATTGCACAAGTCACCTTCCACACCAAATACCCTCTTACCTGTATCTATGCCCTCCATCTGCACACAATCTATTGGTCATGCTTCTCTAGACATTCCTAACTCACACGGATTCTAATGCTTTAAAACAAGCATGGATTAGGGCCTATACATTTTTAAGTTCAGTTAGATTGAAGTCTGAATGTGCCTATTCTCTGTTGTACGAAATTATATTCTCAAAGTGGAAGGGCTGGTTTTTGGTGTTAATTTGTATGGGAAATTTCCTGAAGTTATTTGTTTCCCTCATTGGTACAGAAATTATTTTATAAATGATTTTACTCTTTAATTTTGTAGAGGGTAGCATCTTGACACTCATGTTTAAAGTAAGTATATGTAAACTGAAAAAAATTGGTAATATTTTAAAAATTATCTGAGTGGGATAATTATTGGCTACTTATTTTTCCTGTGGTTTTCAGTTTTTCAGTAATGAACATGCCACACTTTTATGATCAGAAGAAAATATATGTCATAGGCATTTCTTGTCTACATTGCCCTTCGTGAGTTCTGAAAAAAATCATGCAACAAAAGTAACAGTTCTTATGGGGAAAATAGAATTGGAAAAAGTCAGTCAGCCCCATAAAGTTTGAAACCAGAACACTTATAAAAAGTCACAAACAATCCTAATAAAAAATGCTGGCATAAGTAGAGACCTGGGGCTAGTATTTTCTTTTGAAATGTATCTTGTAGGACATCTGTTCTGATGGAGAATTTCCATTAGCATTAAAATGTGTACCTTTCTTCATGAGATTGTTTAGTGTAGGGTTCTGTGTCTTCTTTATCTGGACTCTTAGTCTGTTGGGTGGCTTTAGGTTTTGTTTGTTTCTGTGTGAGCTTAATGTAGTTAGGGCTATCTGGTAAGAGGGGATCTCAACTGAGAAACTGCCTCCATCAGACTGGCCTACAGGTAAGTCTGCGGACCATCTTCTTGATGAATGTCTGGCGTGGGAGGGAGTAGGAAGTACTCCTCCATGGTCTGTGCTTTAGTTCCTGCCTAGAGGTTCCTGCCTAGAGAGCCTGCCCTAACTTCCCTGTTGTATGATATTTTGTTTATGTTCTGACAAATAAAGCTTGCCTGGAAATCAGATGGTGGAGCTAACTACTAGTTAATCATAGAGGCTGGACAGTGGTGGTGGTGCACACCTTTAATCCCAGCACTTGGGAGGCTCATGTCTTTGATCTCAGCACTTGGGAGGCTCATGCCTTTGATCCCAGCACAATCGGGAGGTGGAGACAGCAACATAAGGCAGGTGGAGACAGGATCTAGGGGACCTTTCAGTCTGAGGATCTGGAGATGTAAGAAGTCACTGATGGCTGCTCTGCTTCTCTAATCTGCTGTGGATATTGCTCTATATAAATAGAACACTGATTGGAGAGTGGCCAGGAAGGAAGTATAGGTGGGACAAGGAGAGAGGAGAATGCTGGGAAGTGGAAGGCTGTGTCAGAGAGACCTGCCAGCCACCACCATGACAAGCAAGCTGTAAGGTACCTGTAAGCCACGAGCCACGTGGCAACTTATAGATTAATAGAAATGGGTTAATTTAAGATAGAAGAAGTAGATAACAAGAAGCCTGCCACGGCCATACAGTTTATAAGTAATATAAGCATCTGAGTGATTATTTTATACATGGGTTGTGGGACTGCGGGGCTTGGTGGAACCTGGAGAGAAGCTCTCCAGCTACAAATGGTGCCCAATGGCTCAAATTTCCATTTTACACCTGAGAGTTTTTAATAAGCAATTCTAAACAGAGCCAAAACCAGGTTCCTGCTTCATGTCTCATATGGGCAGCTAGACGCTGCAAAACACGGTTTAAGCTACTGGCAGGTTCCTGGCATTTGCGCCCGACCTGCAGTATGGTGGGAATGAGACATCTACAAGCGGCACATTACGCTGCTGCTGTGTGGTGGATTTAGCCTTTGCTAGTACAAAACAAAAAGAGGTTTCTGGGCTACACGCTGCTTTGATAAAAACATAGACCCACTATTTCTGAGACTTGGTGGCCCCCAGAGCTGGCGGAAAAAACGTACCACCGCCATGTTGGGAAGCTGAAGTGGGCGGAGCCAGCAGCCACAGCGCCGTTTCAGTCTTAGAATGCTGCAGTTTAAAGCAATAGGTTCACAATAAGACTGATTCAGATAAAATAGTTTACAATGTATGTAAAAATGTACGTAGGCTTGAAAGAGAGAGAAAAAGGAATATATACAGTTATATAAACAAATAGATAGTTTTTAAAAATAAAGTCTTTAAAGAAACATTAAAGGTAATAAGCCACATAAAGATGGCTATCACACAGAGAATCTGGATTATGTTGTCTTTGATATTCGCAACTAAAGAAAAACATTTGATTGTAAAAGCTGTTGAGTTATGTCAAAATGTATACTTTAAAGGTACCTTGACTTCAAAATTTGGATATAAGGATATGTTACTTTGGAAAGGAGGCTCTCCTTTTGTTTCCACAGAAAGCCAGAGGCTATGGATTTGTTCCAGATTAAGATACATCAGGTTTGACCAGCCAAGACCCCCTGAAAGGTCTCCGATGACACCATGGCCCAGATGATCTAACATCCAGAACGGTTTCAAGGCAACTGGCTCAGACAATACAGCCTCACGGACTATCCCATAAGCCTAAAATTTTCTTTGTGTCCCCATAAGATACAGCGCCCCCCTCCAGCAGGAAGTAGTAAGAGATGCTACATCCAAATTCCCAAATATACCAAGCTGGCTTTGGAGATGGAATTGGCTCACTCCCCCTCTAAACCCAGACATATTCCTAAAATAAAAGGTTAAAAGATTCTTTTGTCCCATATCAAAAGAGCCCTCTGGTATGCGACAGAGAAAAACCAACATTTTTATTTAAAACAAGTTGATTATAAATACAATCTCTTTCTAAAGAAGAAAAGGGGATATGATATAGATATATAGGATATATCTATGATAGGATAAAAGGGTAGATTAATGAACCTACTATTAAAGAATAACAACTTGTTTAAAGTTTTACATTTGGTATAGATTTTAGTTTATATTTAAAATGTTTTACATTGATATAAATTTTAGTTTATTGATACAAACTTAAAGTTGATTTTGTTATACTGTGTGTATATTTCTACTCTTGTTTGAGGTATTATGTTTATGTAACTCATTTAAAATTGTAATGGATAATTAAAAAATAGATTAATAATTAGTCATCTATGATAATCATATTTGTAGCCATGTTAGTTAAGTCTTCTAGGTATACATAGATATATTTCAGATAGATAGGTATTCTTCAAATACTTCAAAGACCTACAGAATATGGCATTTAAAATATTTTAAAAATTTAGACTTTCTGGACAGTAAGACATGTCTGCTCCTGGCAGCAACGATTTACTTCAGAGAGGAGGATGGGCATCAAAGACACTCCATATGGAGTTTATCTTTGCCTTGACAAAAATAGCCATTTGGGCAAGAAACTGTTCTTGCCTGGACTGCTTGATCAACTCTACATGCAGGACCCATAGGAAGGTGACCACTGAACTTTGCTTGACAAAATGGTCCTTCAGGTTCCTGCTTTGCAGAAGAAACTGCCAGACATTCTACAGGACACAGAGAAAAGTGACTGAGAGACTCTAGGCCTGTGGGCTGAAGACAGATGCCCCAACTTTACAAGAGAACGTTGGATGACTGTCCAGGCTGTCAGCTGTCTACCCTGCAAGATTCCCGAAAGTTGCTTGCATCCTTCCTCCATTTCTCAGGTAATATTTATATCCTTCTGAGGTCTTTGATGTGGTTGAAGACTAGATACTTACAATTTTCCTTAGTTATGATTAAAGATAAGTTAGATATAAAACCTTAAACTCACAAATATAAGATAGATAGGATATCTTCTTTAATATTGTAACTAATTCTTGCTCAATAATTGTTTTGTTATATGTAATTTTACTATGTTAAAGTTAAAACCTTCCTTTTTGAAAAAGAAGAAAAGGGGAAGTAGCTGGGCGGTGGTGGAGCACGCCTTTAATCCCAGCACTTGGGAGGCAGAGGCAGACGGATCTCTGTGAGTTCGAGGCCAGCCTGGGCTACCAAGTGAGTTCCAGGAAAGGCGCAAAGCTACACAGAGAAACCCTGTCTAGAAAAAAACCAAAAAAAGAAAAAAAAAGAAAAAAGAAAAGGGGAAGTGCTGAGGCTATTGCTCTATATAAATAAAACACTAATTGGTGAATGGCCAGGCAGGAAGTATAGGCGGGACAAGGAGAGAGGAGAATGCTGGGAAGTGGAAGGCTGTGTCAGAGAGACCTGCCAGCCACCGCCATGACAAGCAAGATGTAAGGTACCTGTAAGCCACGAGCCACATGGCAACTTATAGATTAATAGAAATGGGTTAATTTAAGATAAAAGAAGAAGATAACAAGAAGCCTGCCATGGCCATACAGTTTATAAGTAATATAAGCATCTGAGTGATTATTTTATACATGGGTTGTGGGACTGCGGGGCTTGGTGGAACCTGGAGAGAAGCTCTCCAGCTACAAAAATCTTTCAGGTTATAACCCCAATATCCAACTCCTGGTTTTTATTGATAAGACTAATTAGGATGATGCATCACTTCCCTTCACAATGAACTGTGGCATGGAAGTGTAAACCAAATAAATCCTTTCTGCACCAGGTTGCTTTGGGTCAGTGTTTTATCATAGCAACAGAGGAGCAAACTAAAACAACAGAGAACAGAAGCCACGGAACCCAGCATTGTTTACAAGACTATACATAGTCCTTCCCAGTTTTCTCCTGTGAAGTTTCCTATATGTTTTAAGACCTGAGGTTTTGGGAACCCTTGCTTCAGCTGACATGCTGGGAGAAGCCGTATTAGAACAGCACACTGCTGCATGATGCTGGCCTCATCCTTTGTTGCTGACCTTCATGAGCCAATCTGTACAAAGAAACAAGTGTGGCCACAGAATAGACGGTCTTCAGAAGTCTAGGATCACCAGTGTCTAGAACATACATGGCAGGAAACAGTGAAAAAAGAGGAAAACCATGGTGAACTATAAATTAAATATTTTCTCGAACCAGAGAGGAACCGAGGTTGCAAGAGCAGCCACATAGTCTGGAACGCAAGGAGAGGCTGCTCTCCCTAGAGAGATAAGCCAAACATGGACTCATCTAGGGCAGCATATCAGGAGAGACACCTGTGCCCTATTCATGGATGCAGAATTCCCCAAAATGAACTGCAAACTCGGCCAGGCCAGAGTGACCATATAGAACTCACAGACACAGGGCCTTATATATACTTCTCCAGTCTCGTTTCTAGGTATTGACGAGTGAGACTGAATTAAAGTAGAAGACTAGAAAGAGCAGGGACCCACAAGAACCAGGTGTGGGGGGATCCCCATACACCATCTATCTCTGTGGGAGAGGCAAGGTGCATCATTAGGCCCTCTCCAATACTCAGAGGGGTTCTCTAATGCCAGGAGAGCGTAGGAAGCTCTCTTCTCAAGATCTGCCAAAGATGCAAAGCAGAGTCTGGTTGCCATAGTGAGGAGGGACAGGAGCCCTAAGAAAGTCCAACACAGACCCAAGACTCAGAGCTTACCTATGACTGAAGATAAGTCAGGAAAAGAGATACGACACCTCTCCCCTTCCACCACCAGACTATCAGACCCCAGTAACAAGTCCCAGGTGACTAGAGCTTCCAGGCTCAGGACCACTGAAGGAGACCCCTTGCAGGTACAGATGAGGCAGAAAAGCAGAGTGAGTAGTTAAGCAATCTGGGACTCCACTTGTTTTGGGACAACCCTCCTCTTATCCTAATAATGCACTTGGGAACCTAAAACCTGCCCCCATCTTTATGTAGTATAAAGGGACATCAGTTGCCCAGCAATGCACCAAGCAACCTAAGACCCCACCTACACACACCTGCATGAAATTGCATGTACACCCCATGCCAGAAGACAGAGTAAGTTTCTCTGTCCCCAGCAACCATTGGTGGCTTCCCTTTCACAGACAGTTTCTATTCAAATATATTCCTAGATACATAGGCTAAGAAATGATGGAGGGCCAGGATCGTTGAGAATCAACCTCTAGAGTCCTATTAGCTGACTCCACCCCCTATGCAGACATAATTCAGTAGACAATGCTTTCTCGGGCCTTTTCATGGTAATGTGTCGGACCATGTGATTATTTGCTGTAGGGAACCCTGTACATTGTGATATGATCATCAGGAACCCGGAACAGCATTCCCTGTCTCTTCCCACTAGATTCCAGCATCCCTTTCTTCTCAGGTGTGAAACAAAAAATGTCTCCAGTCATTGTCAAACGCCCAGGTACATCATAGGAATTTGAAGGCAGTTGTGAACTAAACCATGTTGTAAGAATAGTAAAACCAAATTCAACTTCTGTTTCTGATCAACTAAATCTCCACATAAAGGCCTGGCATGCTTGTTTCCAGTCCTAAGTAACATTTGTCTTGGGCTCTACTGTTCTTCACATAATGCCTGCTGCTCCACAAAACAAACAAATAAACAAACAAAAATTATAAAACAAAGAAGCAAGAGAAGCAAACTTGTTGTTAAGGGTGAAATCACCAGCTGGTGCTTGTTAGCCTCAGCTGCTTGAGAGGCCGAGGAGGGAGGACCACAAGTTCAAGGTCAGCAATCCTTAGCGCTGGGAGGAGAAAATGAAAGATAAACAGGTGAGATTTGGAATAGAACCAAACTCTGAGAGGACCTGGAAATGAGTAGACGCACACAGTAAATAACTGTTGTGAACATCAAAGTGTCAGTGAGCAGACAATGTGAATAGAAGGAAAGCCAGTCAAAGAGATGGAAACCATGAGTGAAACTCAAACAAAAACACCAAGAGTTCAACAAGAACAAGGTAACAGACACAAAGGTGTAGTGGTAACTAACCCGGCTCACAGGAAGTGGAGGAGAGAGAATCCAGTTAGAGGCCAGGCTGGGCTCTAGAGTGAGTGAGATCCTGTGTCAAAAACCAGGAAGTGGAGAGAGAAGAGGAGAAGGAGGGAAAGGAGATGAGAGGAAGAGAGGGGAGCGGAAGGGAGGAGATGGGAAAAGGGGAGGCTGGAAGGGCTCACAACTGGAATTAGCACTGCTGACAGTCAGTGAACTTGGAAACAAGTCAACACGGATTATTCAAACTGTGGGCTGAGGACGTAGCTCAGTGGTAAAATACTTGCCCATTGTGTGCAAGGCTCTGGGGTTTTTCACCAACACAGGAAAAAGTACTACAACTGAAATATAAAAAGAGGGGGCTGGAGAGATGGCTCAGAGGTTAAGAGCACTGGCTGCTCTTCCAGAGGTCCTGAGTTCAATTCCCAGCAACCGCATGGTGGCTCACAACCATCTGTAATGAGATCTGGTGCCCTCTTCTGGCCTGCAGGCATACATGCTGTATACATAATAAATAAATCTTTAAAAGAAAGAAAGAAATATAAAAAGAAAAAAAGAAATTCAGAGGTGCAGGGCAATATCAAATGCTCGAATGTACCTGGAATTGAAATCCCCCATGGTAGGAATGGGCGGGTGGAACTATGTGAAGATAAGGTCCTAGAGAACAAGACAGGGAGACAAGGAGAGGAGCTGCACACACTCCACACTTCTATAAACAGAAGAGAAGGCCGGGCGGTGGTGGTGCACGCCTTTAATCCCAGCACTCGGGAGGCAGAGCCAGGCGGATCTCTGTGAGTTCGAGGCCAGCCTGGGCTACAGAGTGAGTTTCAGGAAAGGCGCAAAGCTACACAGAGAAACCCTGTCTCAAAAAACCAAACAAACAAACAAACAAACAAAAAAAACAAAAAAAAAGAAAGAAAAAGAAAAAAAGAACAAGAGAAGGAGACACAAGAAAATGGCAAAAAGTGTAACTGATTTCTGTTCTGAATCTGAACCGTCTAGAAGACAGCAAAGTGAAAATGTGAAAACGAAGCTGTCAGCTCAGCCAGAACGTATTTCCAAATGGAGGGGAGACAAATGCAGCGGGAGACAAGCAAAAGTTGAGAGAATTCATGGCCACCACTGTCCGCCCGAAGAAATGTTAGAGAGCTCCTTGGCAGAGGGGAGGTGACGTCTACAGAAACTTAGATCTGCACACACAAAATAAGGATCTCTGGCAATGGTTAAAATGGAGGTCAAGACATCAAAAAATAATTTTTAGACAATCTGTAAAACAAAAGATAGTTACCTAAAACAAAACAGTGGGGATGTGTTATGTACTTAATATATTAAAAAATGCATAGGACAGTGGGACAAAGTCTAGAGGGTCTGAAAATTTACTGTTGTGACATTTATGCATAAAGCCTTACACTATTTGAGGATAGATTGTAATTAATTATGGTACTGTAAATTCTGAAGCATCCATTAAAAATTTTAAAAGTAAAATGATAAGTCAATGCTAGAGAATAAGATAGAATAAAAACAATCCATTGGCAGGAAATAAAGGGGGTAAAGACATAACAGACAGAGCAAGAGGAAACAGACAGCTTTAGGTTCAGCCAGATCATTAGTGGCATTGAAGTTAAACAATTACACATTGTATTCAATTTAAGCATATTCAGTTAAACACTGAATGGCAGAAATTGTTGAAATGGCTAAAAAGTAAGATCCAACTTGACACATCTGATAAAACAAATTTAAAATAAGAAAAGTGCAAGGCATTAAACTTAATAAAATAACTAAAATAGACACACTACATAAATGCCAATGAAAAGACCATGATCCAAATATATTTATATGAAAGTAGATTTTATATAGGGGAGGTTTAAGATGATGTATCATGAGTCAGGTGACACATAACTATGATATTAGTGTTCAAGATACTGAAGCAGGAGGATTGTGAATTTTAGTCCAGCCACATAGCAAAACCTTGACTCCAGAAGAAGGTGGCCTAACAACCCTAAAGAAATACATACTTAGCTTGGCAGTGGTGGCACAAGCCTTTAATCCCAGCACTTGGGAGACAGAGGCAGGAGGATCTCTGAGTTCGAGGCCAGCCTGGCCTATAAATCGAGTTCCAGGACAGCCAAGGCTATACAGAGAAACCCTATCTCAAAAAAAGCCACCCCCCCAAAAGAAAAGAAAAGAAAAGAAATACTTACTTAGTAACACCACTTCACAATACAAGAAGCAAAAACTACAAAATTGGAAAGAGAAATAAATAATTGTAATTAGAGATTTCAACACTCCTATCTCAGCATTAACACAGCAAAAGCAGTGAGGAGACACAACAGAATGACACTATCAGCTAGCTTGTCCCGAGTGATCTCCACAGGTTGTTCCACCCAGCAACAGCCTACTATCCATTCTCATCAAATGCACTTAGAACCCAGACAAGATGGACTATTCTGTACTCTGGGGATCCGATGTTGACTAAACATTATTAGAATAAGTCAGTGTAATTCTCCATGTAAACAGACTAAAGAAGAAAAACTCTGTGATCATCTCAGCAGACAGAGAGCATTTAAAATCCATTCATGATAAAAACAGCAGAGTAAATAAAATCGTCAATAGACTAGAATTCTCCATCTGTAAAGGCGTGATGAAACAGCCTGCAGCCAGCAGGATGCTTAGTGGTGAGTGACTAAGCAAGCTCCCCTAAGACAGAGAACAAGCGTGGAAAGCTGATTCCTACTATTTAGATTGTCCTAGACAGTATGTGATAAGACACGAAAAAATTACATGTAGTCTAGAAAGGAAAAAGTAAAGCAGTCTCTACTTGTATCCTCATACCAATCCATATGGAAATCTCATATTTAGGAGCAATACAACAAAGCAGGATCATTTCTGTGTGAAAGCAATCAACATTTACCAATTGAAATTCAATAAACGCACTTTCGATTAAATTGTCATTTGTAATAGCACCTCAGAGCATTAAACACGTCTTAAAAGTTATGAATAGTGTGTAGGATCTGTAAGATCTGTGTTTTTAAACTGTAAAATCTTGATGAAAGAAATCTGATGAGGTAGATGAGGGAGCCACCGTGTCCACAGACAGCGAGCTTCCCTAGGATGAAGACGCCGGCTCTTCTCCAACTTGAGAGCCATTTCACTGTGACCTCCTCCTGCAGAAATGAAGCTAATTCTGAAACCACTATTATTGGTGAAATTATTAAGGTCACCCCACATAGTTAAAAGGGAGGTTTATTTTGTGGGGTAACTTACAAGTGAAGGGATAGGTTACAGGATCTGAGAAAGGTGTAGCACAGTCCGGAAGTGTTCTCTGGAGAACTCTGCTCGGTCTACCTCCAGTGTCCAGGGTCCAGGAACCAAGAGAGCTCCCCCATCCGGATCTCGGGTCTTCTGGGGTCCTCTCTCGGCCCCACCTTGTAGGCGTGACAGTTACCGAAGCTTCAAGGTGAGTGGTATTTCCAGGTCAAAGCTGGACTACTCACTACACCACTATGGAAATTACCATAGAGAAACAATCAATGAGAGACGGTCCGTGTTGAAGATCCATGTTCTCTTATTCCCAGGCTTTTATCACAGTAACGACGACGATAACCATGCTACTGGCGGGATAGACATCTAGCTCAGCTGAGCAGAGTAGAGAGTCCAGAAAATAGCTATGCGTATACCATCCATGGACTCTGGACAGAGGGAAGGACAGACTACTGAGCATGTTGTGGGCACAGTCACACAGACACGGCGTAGAAGAGGAGAGGACAGCGTCGATGCAGATGGCTAGAAAACTCACAGGAGAAAAATCCTTGTGATTCCGACTTAAGCAGTTGAGTTCTTGGGTACGAGCCAAGGAGATTATCTAACTGATAAACTGGACTTTGCCAAAATGGAAAACTTTTGCTTTCTGCCAGAAGGTGATGAGAAAAAAAAATTGTTTTTTTTAAATAAAGGGAATGGGAAAGGGAAACAATAACAACAACAACAAAAGAGAATTAGAAAAATAACAGACTGGGAGAAAGCATCTGTAAATCACATATCTGGGACATGGCTTGTGTGTAGATGGAGCACTCACAGTTCGGTAGTGAGTAAAAACCAAACTGCTCTATAAAATATGGGCAGACTGTCTTAACAGATGTGTTATCAGAGCAGCCGTAGAGATGGTAAGTATGCGTGCAGAAAGGTTTGCCATCAGTGTCAGTACACAGTGAAATACAGCTCATGGAAGCGGCAAAGGGAGAAGGAGCCCCGGCAACATCAGGAATGATCCAGTGCTGCTGGTTAGAAGAAATTACAGTCGTTTTGGAAAACAGTTTCATAGTTGCTTCACAAAGTTAAGCGTGCTCTGATTAAATACCAAACAATCCGACTCGAGTTATTTACCGGAATGATAACTTCCAATCACACAAAAAACCTGCATTTGGATATACGCTCCAACTTTATTCATAATCACCCCAAACTGGAAACAATCCGAACTTCCCTCAGCCGGTGAGTGGGTAAAGTATACCGGCATACTTCCTATCCGTGAAAAAAGGAACAGGTTACAGATGCAGGCATGAACCACGCTAAGTGAAAGAAGCTGGTCTCGAAAAGCCACACACCCACTGTATGATTCTATTTTTGTGCCATTCTGGAGAAAAGCAAAACCACAGGGGTGGAAAATAGATCAGTGGCTGCCTGGAGCTGAGGGGTCAGGATTGATTAAAAGGGGAGATCGGGGGAACTTCTGGGGACTGTAGAAATGTTTTGTCTTCATTGAGATACTGCTTATATGAAAGCGTGCATTCATAAGAAATGAAAGAATGGTATATAAAAAAGGCTGATTTCAGCAAAGCACATAAATCATATCCCAATGAAATATGAGTGAAAAAAAAAAACCCTAAAATGTTGCATTTAACAAACTAGTCTCCCAGCAGCTTGCCGAGGGATCCAATAACCACAGTTTATGAAGTGGGTTATGCTGTTTACTAGGTGAGAAAAAGTTGGAAGTTCAAAAAGCTACTTAGTGTGCCTGTGAGCAGGGTAGGTGATGGGTGGGCTTTTCAGGGTGTGGTGATGTCCATGCTGCCTGTGCCCTGCTGCCTTTGGACCACTGTGCTGGGGGAGCTGAGTAACCTGCAGGTCCCAGCAGTTTGCCTAATGGGAGTTTGGGGGCAGGCATTCACAGGGTGCCTCCCAGTCTCTTCTTGGCATCTTGTCGTCCTTGAGGTACTGTCCTTGAGGTGAACCCTCCCCCTAAGTGACAGAGTTCTTGTTCCTGCCCTGGGTGTTTTGGAGGCTGTTAAACCTGTGCTTTCAGGGACCCAGGCCAGGAGCGGAGACTCCTGTCGTTCATGGTCACTTTATCCTCTCCGCCCACTCCACAGAGCCTGGCAGGAAGGCCATCCAGAGCAGCAGGTCAACAGATGTACTGGGCTTGCTGAGCTGAGGCCCAGCAGGGAGGATTAAGCGGCTGAAAGGCCTGTCTGCCCAGACCTTGAATCTCCCAGTTCCTGGGGCTTAAGCATAGTCCTGGTGTGCTGTGGGGGCTCCTCTTTCCTTACACACATAGGCCTGAACTCGGGCACTGATTCTTTAAGTACCAGGTAGCCAGTGAGGGCTAAAAGGATAACCTTTCATTTGAAGGCTATACTCAAAGAAATTGCCTGTCTGCCTG
>CABHPP010115637.1:10328-41262 GCA_902168425.1 Peromyscus attwateri
TCCTCCTCCTCCTCCTCCTCCTCCTCCTCCTCCTCCTCCTCCTCCTCTTCTTCTTCTTCTTCTTCTTCTTCTTCTTCTTCTTCTCCTCCCCCCTCCTTTCTCTTCCTCCTTTTCTTGTTTTCACTGGTCCACAGGGAATAAAACAATACATCTGAAAATAGAAAGTAAATATTTGAAGGAAACAAATCCTAGTTTGTAACTGGGAATGGATGGTTTTCTAGGGTTATGTTTAGCTCCAGCAAAGGGTTTCTGTGGCCATGTACCCATCTCATCATCTTGGAGCAGTTAAGTGATTGTCTCTGAGATTTCATTGTGTCTGAATATCTTCCTAAGTAATCTGGGGTGGTTAAGACAGACACTGACTTTTCTGGCTTATTAACATGATTGTGGGGTAAGGGACTCTTGATGAAAGACACATCGAAGTTGTTCAAGACATTCAGATGAATTGGTCCAGGCAGATAAGATATATTACAGATCCTAATAAAATGCAGTGTGTCATAGACAAAAACACACGAAGAGGGGAATTTGCTAGGAAGAGGTTCAGTGTGGAGAGATTAAGAGCAGGTAATATGAGGTGTATATGATCAAAATACCTGTATAAATGTATTAAATGATCAAAGAATCAATTAAGAATATGGTCAAAAGGTGATATTTCTATTGCCTCAGAATGATTTTTGACAAACTTTGTTTTCAAAGGAAAAATAAATGGTCAATTAAACTAGAAAGGAATAAGATAACATTAGTAGTTATAGATATAAATAAGTGAATTCTCCTCTGTTTTCAGTCCTGATGAATATTTTTTATGTTTTAAATATCAGTGTTGAACTTTTTAATTGTCTTGTGAAAGTTAAAAATGGATGACTTTTTCTGTGTTTATTTGAATTGTGATCTAAATAACTACCAAATGTTACTATTCCTTGATGAATCTCTCAAATAATTGTTAATTGATAGCTTTTTTCACTCTTTCATTTAAAATTATTCATTGAATTAGTTGAACCATTATTTTTTCCTGAGACTGGATTTTGTGTACTGTGCCCATGTGACTCTGGCTCTGCCCTCTGAGTTTTCTAAAAATTGATAGGTGATCCTAGAGGCCCAGTCAGACAAATCTGTTGGTTAATTGATGGTAGGCAAAAGTGACTTGTGGGGGACTATGATGGTTGGTTTTTGTCAACTTGACACAAACCTCAGTGTATCTGGGAAGAAAGAATGTCAGTTTAGAAAATGCCTCCGTCAGATTGACCTAAAGGAAAGTCTGTAAGTTTTTAATTATTTATTTTTAAAATGACTGATGTGGATGGGTTCAAACTACTGTGTGTGGTGTCACCCTTTGGAGGGTTGTGCAAGAAAGCAAGCTGAGCAAGGCATGAGGAGCAAGCCAGTAGGCAGTGATCCTCCATGGCTTCTTGCTGTGGAATAATCCTCTTGCATACTGTAAAGATTTGTCACTTGATTGGTTTAATAAAATGCTGATTGGCCAGTAGCCAGGCAGGAGGTATAGGCGGGGAGAAAAAAACTAAGGATGATGGGAAGGAAAAGGGTAGAGTCAGAGGGTAACCAGCCAGAGAAAGAGGGAGCAGGAAATGAACATGCCATGCTAATAAAGGTACCTCTACGTGGCAGGGTGTAAATAAGGAATATGGGTTAACTTAAAATATAAGAGCTAGTTAGTAACAAGCCTGAGCTATTAGTCAAACATTTAATTAATGCAAGCTTCTGTGTGGTAATTTGTGAAGCAGCTGCCGGGTATTTGTGAATAGGTGGTCGGAACAGGAAATGTCTGATTATAGCTTCTGCTTCAGGTCTTGCCTCCAGGCTCCTGCTTTGAGTTCCCACTCTGAGTTCTCTTAGTGATGGGGTGTGACCTGAGAATTGTAAGCTTTTGGTCATGGTATTTATCACAAAATAGCTTTTGGTCATGGTATTTATCCCCATGATAGAGGGAAAACAAATATAGTGGCTCAGAGAGGGGCTTATTTTCTCTTTTTCTAATGCTCTCAGATGCAAGTATTGCTGTAGATCTACCCTTTCCTTGGAATTTGCAAATTATTATAGTTTAAATCTAATATTTTTTCTCATGTAGTACCTAGTAGCCCAATTTGTATAGGGAAATCAGGATCAATGTTTATTTTTTCTATTCACAGCTAATAGTTTTCAAACTAATGAATTAGGAAGTGTTCTCCTATGAGGGTCAGTTGGCATGTTATTCATTTTAGGGTGGCTTTAATGATCTTATATATTTTACAACAAGAGAGGGAGTATAAAGTGCAGGCACAAAACAGACATCCTTAATACATTTCAATCTGCAGTGATATATTGTGTACCCTAATAAACTTGCCTGGGGATCGGAGGACAGAGCCAGCCACTAGATTCGACATAGAGGCCAGACAGTGGTGGCACACATACTTAATCCTATCACTTGGGAGGCAGAGACCCATCTGGATCTCTGTGAGTTCAAGGCCACACTGGAAACAGAGCCAGGCAGTGGTGTGGTGGCACACATCTTTAATCCCAGGACTGGGAAGCACACACACCTTTAATCCCAGAAAGTGACATGGCTGGGTGGAGAACAGTATATAAGGTGTGAGGAAACAGGAACTAAAGCAGTTCAGCTGAGACCCTTTTGGCTGAAGACTCAGAGGATTTCAGTCAGAGGATTAGTGGCGTTGGTGAGGTAATAGGTGGTGGCTGTGGCTTGCTCTGCTTCTCTGATCTTTCAGCCTTTATCCTTATATCTGGCTCTGTCTTTTTTTTTTTGAATTAAAAGGTGTAGCATGAATCTTAAAAGTTCTTATTAATAAAAACAAACGAGCCAGATATTGGGGTGAACACTGGAAGATCAGAGAGCCAGAACAAGCCACAGCTATCTCACCTTGCCGGATCCTCAGCTGGTCTTGCTTCCTCAGACTGGAAGCCTCTATGTCCTCATATCCAAATGACTCTCAGCTGAACTGCTGCTAGAAGCCTGAATGCTTAACCAGCCCAAATGCTTCTCCAGGCCAAATGCCTCTCCAGGGCAAATGCCTCTCCAGGGCAAATGCCTCTAGTTTCTGGTCCTCACGCCTTATATACCTTTCTGCTTTCTACCACCACTCCCTGGGATTGAAGGCATGCTTTCTGGGATTAAAGGCGTTGGTCACCATGCTTGGGTGTATCCTTGAACACATGGATTTCTGCCTCTGGAATGCTAGGATTAAAGGCGTGTGCTACCACTGCCTAACCTTTAATATTGTGGCTGTCCTGTTCTCTGACCCCAGATAAGTTTATTAGCGTACACAATATTTTGGGCAATACAATACCACCACAAAAAGGCCATCTAAGATTCAAACAACCTCAATCCATTGTAGCTATTCTTTTTATTGCTATACAACTTGTCTCCACTTTGACCAGGAGAGATTTATTTAGGTTGCTTCATGAGTGCTTTGATAAGAAACATATTCTTTTATCGGGTCTTACTCCTAAGGTAGGATACCAGCCAAATCTAAACCATATCTGAAAACAGTCATCTCTACAGGGATCTCTGGTTCTTTCTAATGGGAATGAATATTTGGACATCACAATCTCATCTGCAGGTGTCATCATTGCTAATGGAATAGCTTCTCAGTGGACAATCCCAGGACGCGTGCGTGCGTGCGTGCGTGCGTGCGTATGTGCATATGCGTGTGCGTGCGTGAGTGAGTTCGTGCGTGCGTGGGTGCGTGTGTGTGTGCGCGCGCGCGCGCGCGCGCGCGTGTGTGCATGAACATGTGCCTATGTGTCGAGGCCAGAGGTTGATGCCAGGGGTCCACCTCTATCACTCTTTACCCTTTTTTGGAGACAGGGTCCCTCATTGAACCTGCAGCTCATTAATTAGACTACCTGGCCAGTGAGCCCCAAGGGTCCTCTTGTTCCTGCCTTTCCAGAACTTGGATTACAAATGTTGGTCATTGTGTTAAACTCTTTTCTTGAGTTCTGGGAATCAATTTCAGGATTTCACACTTGCAGGACAAGCACTTTGCTGTCTGGAGCTCCTCCCCAGCCACTAGACTTGTTTTTTTTTTCCCCCCAGTCTTTTTAAAAATTTTATTTTATAATTTTTTTATTTAACATACCAACCCTTGTTTCTCCTCCCTCCTCTTCTCCCACTCCCCCCACCCATCCCCATCCCACCCCCATCCCTTCCTCATAGAGGGTAAGGCCTCCCTTGGGTAGTCAACACAGGCTGGCATATCAAGTTGGGGCCAGACCTAGTCCCATCCCTCCTGACTTGTTTTTAAAGATTATAAACCAATAGTTGTGTTGATACCATTAATTCAAATTTAGGAGATTTTACAGTTTTTACCTTAATTCCTCTAATATAAACTCCCCATCTTCTTTCTCCTGCTCCAGAAATTAAGTTTTTTTTTTAAATAGCAGAAATTGTGGAATTAGGATATCATATAAGAATGCATGTCATTTCCTACATTACCTACATTCTATAACCCTGAAAATGATACCAGTGTTGCTTTCAGCAATAAGATGCCAAAAAAAGCTACAGGGAGCCATTTCTTTTTTTTTTTTTTTTTTTTTTTTGGTTTTTCGAGACAGGGTTTCTCCGTGTAGCTTTGCGCCTTTCCTGGAGCTCACTTGGTAGCCCAGGCTGGCCTCGAACTCACAGAGATCCGCCTACCTCTGCCTCCCAAGTGCTGGGATTAAAGGCGTGCGCCACCAACGCCCGGCGCCATTTCTTATATAGTTGTCTGACTTCATCAAGTGCAGTGTTATAGTGTTCCCCTCCTGACACTGCAAGCAATTTATTGTGTTTCAAAGTTATCCAGGTAGCTTCGTTACAATGGTTATGGTTATCTTCCAACTAATTATAGATTTAGGACCATTTATTTTATCTTATAATATCTAGGCATTGCATTAAAATAATGAGATTTAAGTTGAGTGTGATGGTTTATATCTGCAATCTAAGCATAGTGAGGCTGAGGCAGAAGAATCTTCAGCTTGAGGTCAGCCTGGGTTACATAGTGAAACTCTCTTAAAAACAAAACAATTAAAAAAAAACTAGGCTGTGTAATCATGTAAAATCCAACTGCTTAGATCAAAGCTCAGTGGATAATCTAGGTGTCACTCAGTCAGACTCCTAAAAGAAATTGAGTAAGTGCTATGAAAATTCTGTACAGGACAGTGCATATGCCTTTTTTATTATTCAATTGTAGCTTCATGATACCTTTTGTCATAGCTAATCTTGGTAGTTAACTTGTACATATGGGGAGAAGGAGCCTAACTGAAGAATTGCTTCCATTGGATTGGCCTGTGGACATATCTGTAGGGGTATTTTCTTGATTGCTAATCATTGTAGAAGGGCCCAGCCCACTGTGAGCAGTGTCATCCCTTAGGCAGGTAGACCTAGGTTATATAAAAATGGTAGCTGAACAAGCCAGGGGGAGCAAGCCAGTAAGAACTTTCATTCATGAAGGAAGTTCCCTTATGGTTTCTGTTTCAGTTCCTGACTCAGCTTCCCTCAGTGAGGGACTGTGACCTGAAATGTCAGCCAAAGAAATCCTTTCCTCTTCCAAGCTGTTTTGGGTCCATACTTTTATTACAGTAATAGAAAGCTAAGACAGGCTCTCAGGGGTGGGATTTTTGGATGAAATAGCATATACATAAATACACATGTAATTTTATAATAAATTACTGATTTCACCTTCATATTTCATTCCTACCAGAAACACTAGAGATGGCTCATTTCCTTATAACTTGTGTATGGTATATGATTTCACATTTGGCTTTTGACAAATAAGTCAGAATAAATAGCCTGTTTATCGGTCTGTGTTTATTAGACTGAAAATTTCATGTTCTGTTATGAAACTACTTTAATCCTAGAGGGCCCACAATATATTTTATTATTGATGGGTCTAACCCTCTGCCCTCACTATCTTATTGACCTTTATTGTTGTTTCTTTGCTGTTGTTATTTGTTTCCCAAAAGACCTTAACAATAAACTTATAAAGTTTGGTCACAGAGAAAACCTGATAGTTTTTTTTTTTTGCAGAGATTATATGAATTTAGATTAAATAGGCATCTGGATTGATGTCTAAGAAAAATTGTATCTTTATAGTTTTAAAAATTAGAGATAATGTATAATCATAGACTACTTGCCGTAGGACTGGCAAAATGACTCGGTAGGTAAAGGTGCCTGTCAGTAAGCCTGATGACTTGAGTTTAATCCTTTGAAACCACATGATGGAAGAAGAAACCTTACTTCTTCAAGTTGTCCTCTGACCCCCACGTGCACACCATGATATGTGTTCATGTGTGCGCATGGACACCTGTATACACACACACACACACACACACACAATAAATAAATGCAAAAAATTAAACATCATTTAAAAATACTTGTTTTAACTCCAGTTTTAATAGCTAAATTTAACCTGTTTATCCAGTACATTGACCCACTGAAGACATATACCCATAGGTTGAGCTTATTTCATAATTATGTTTTTTTGTTAATAAGTTATATGTAAGCAAGTTTTTCTATATAAATTACATTACTAACTGGGTAGATAGCCATGGCACACTTCATAATACCTTATGGTTGAGTTTTCTTTTAATTTACTGTTTGGATCATGTTTTGTGGCTTTATGGTAGGGTAGACGCATATGTGGCTTTAAAGGAAGTCTGCTGTTCATGCTTTTCCTGCATCCTCAGTGAGATAACTAATGAGCTATAGTTGAAATAACATGGGAGTGTGTCAGCTGGAATTTTGATTGCTGCTTGTGAGCTTGCTCTCAGGAATATTGAGGATTCCTATCTCAGAGTTAACTTGTCGCTGGAGCTGTGTGGTCCGGCTGTGATAAACTGGATTTACCACCTTTAAGATCCCATCCCCAATTCTAGTGCTGAATCTTGCTGTGTGGCTTTTCTTGGGGAGGAAACAAACATTCATTCAACACAGACAAGGCATCGGTGACAGATCAATGAAATGAGACTACACAAATTTAGGGAACTTATGAGTGTATTAGAACTGCTTATTGGTTGACTCAAATTCAGCTGCATCACTGGAAAGCTCCGCCCAACGTAGTAGGTAACAACTCATGAAAGTTGAATCCCTGGAGCTTCCTGCATGACTTGCAGGAAGCATTATAGGTCAGAGAGCTCTCCTGCAGGCCGCTCAGCTAGTAGTAGAGTTTCCTTTGCCCAGCAATTATTATTGTTCATGTGGCCTTTAAGAATTGGTATTGTAAATCTTGTAAGTTTCAGGAACTTTTTCAGACTTGTAAATTTAGTTTATTTTATGAGTCCCATGAGCCTCTCTCCTCCCTTTATGAGGTAATTTTTCAATACAAAAGAGTTGACATACAAGTACATCATATTTATTTTTTATTTTTTTTAGTATTAATAATATATTTGGGTCTACAAACTATGTTAGAATAGATAGATGATAGTTAGGAGATAGATAAATAGACAGCAGACAGATGGTAGATTAATAGATATAAATAAATTATTGATAGATCAGTACATAGATGATAGATGGATAAGTGAGTACTACTAGATAGATAAATAACAGTTGATGGATAAATGAATCAATAGATTATAAAGGATATAAGTGATAGATGACAAGTTGATAATAGATATATAGATAATAGATATATAGGTGGTAGATAATTGATTGACAGGTGTATGTATAGATAGATAGATAGATAGATAGATGATAGATAGATGCCTTCTATAGATTCCTGTTGTCAAGGAAGTCAAATATAGTCTCTCAAGCATAGTCTATATTAATCTTCAAAGTCATTATTTTCTCACCTCTTCAGTTGTTTGTTTCACTATTGTTTTATTAATTAATTAATTTGACATCCCAACCACAGCCTCCTCTCCTCCCATTCCCTCGCCCTCTTCCCCTCTGCCCCCTCAGTCCAGCCCTCCTCTGTAATCACTCAGGAAGGGGCAGGCCTCCAATGGGCTTTAGCAAAGCATGGTGTATCAAGCTGCCATAAGACCAAGCACCTCCTCCTGTATTCAGGTTGGGCAAAACAATCTAACATGAGGAATAGGTTCCCAAGAGCCAGTCAAAGCACTGGGGACATCCCTTGCTCCCATTTCCAGGAGTCCCACATATAGACCAAGCTACCCCACTGTGACATATATGCAGAGCTCCTAGCAGTGTGTGAGATCAGTATCTGTCCCTGGCACCTAGCTGGCTTTTGGGAACCTGTTCCCCATGCTGGATTACTCTGCCTTCACCTCTTTTAAGACAAGATTTCTCTCCCTTGCCTGGAGATCACCAAGTAGGTTAGACTGAGTGATCTGCAAGCTTCAGGGATCCTGCTGTCTCAGCCTCCTAGCACTTGGAATGCAAGGCATTTTCAGGCACATTTGGGTGATCAAACTCAGGTCCTTATACTTACATGCTATGCCAATGCTAGTTATGTGTTGGAATCTCATTTACAGAATTAGAAAATAGTATCTACACCTCAGATTACTGTGAGGATGAGTTAATACTTGGAAAACATTTGAGAAGAGTTAGCAATTAGCAAATAATTGCTTTTAGTATTGGCTGAAAAAGTGTCAGCTTATATATATATATATATATATATATATATATATATATATACACACACACAAACATATGCATATATATACCAAATATTTGTTATATATTATACTGCATTTAAGAGGTTGAGAATACTGATCTCATTCTGAGTAATATTGGCTGAAGCTGACAATTATCTTCAAAGATTACCCCTTTTGGAATGCACAACACCATCATTATCTTTGGGCTATTGAGAGGGAAAGTGTAAAATGAGAGAAAAAGAAAAAAAAACCATAAATATCAATCTCATTTAATCCCCTGATTTTGAAGCACTTTATAATATCTAAAATTTTATGTTTTGAGAAATTAGTTTTCTCCTTTTCCTCCTCTACCCCCATTCTTTCCTCTTTATCCCCAGACTTTTCCTTTTCATTCTGTTTTTTTACTGTAGTTTTAGTTGAGGATATTAAAGATGAATGTCTTAGGAATAGGTGTTTATTTTTAGACCACTTTTAGCTTTGAAGGAGAAAGTGTAATGTGTAATAAACTTTTAGATTTAATTTTAATTGATGTGATTAATGTCAGTGGTAAGTCCTTGGGCCTCATAAAAGTTAGTATTATATTTCATTCTTTGGTGTTTATTAGAGAAACCTTTCAGAAGTTAGAATATAATGGGTGTGGTGAGTGCAATTAATTTTCCACTTTTAATTCATGAGCAGGGGCAAAATGTTAGCTACAGATAATATCTGCAGGAAATAGACATTTTGAAGATGATCCAAAGTAGGATTTATTACACAAATTTTAGTGTTCTGTGGAATATGCAGATGGGGAAGACTGTATTATGCAGCACATTTTCTCCTTAATCTTAACCTGTGGTAGTTTAAGTGATAAGTGTGTCTTGTATAGCTACTCTGGAAATCAGTATGCGAACTTCTCAGAAAATTGGGAATCAATCTACCTCAAGACCCAATGATACCTCTCTTGGACATATACCCAAGGGATGCTCCATCATACTACAAGGATACTTGCTCAACTATGTTCATAGCAGCATTATTCATAAGAGCCAGAACCTGGAAGCAGCCTAAATGCCTCTCAACCGAAGAATGGATAAAGAAAATATGGTACATATACACAATAGAGTATTACTCAGCTGTAAAAAACAAGGACATCATGAAATTTGCAGGCAAATGGATGGAACTAGAAAATATCATCCTGAGTGAGGTAACCCAGACTCAGAAAGACAAACATGGTCTGTACTCACTCATAAGTGGATACTAGATGTAAAGCAAAAGATAATCAGATCACAACCCACAGCTCCAGAGAATCTAGGAAACAAGGAGGACCCTAAGACGGACATATGGATCACCTTGGGAAGGGGAAACAGAGATTTCCATGAGTAAACTGGGGAGGGGGGGGAGGGGCAATAGAAGGGAGTGGATGGGGGATGAGAACATGAGGGAACAGGATGATAGAACTGGGGGAGGGACTGAGTGGGAGTGGGAGAGCAATGAAAGAGATATCTTGGTAGAAGGAGACATTATGGGGTAATGGAGAAACCTGATGCTAGGGAAATTCCCAAGAATCCACAAGGATGACTCCAGATTAGACTACTAGCAATAGTGGTGAGGATGCCTGAACTGGCCTACCCTGGTAATCAGATTGGTGAATACCCTAACTGTCATCATAGAGCCTTCATTCAGTAGCTGATGGAAGCAGATGGAGAGATCCACAACCAGTCTGAGCTCTGGGAGTACAGTCAAAGAGAGGGAAGAGGGATTATATGAGCAAGGGGGGTGGGGTCAAGATCATGAAGGGAAAATCTACAGAGACAACTGAACCAAGCTCATAGGAACTCACGAACTTTAGACTGACAGCTGTGGAACCTGCATGGGACTGGACTAGACCCTCTGCATATGGAAGACAGTTGTGTAGCTGGGTTTATTTGAGGGGGCCCTGGCAGTGTGATCAAGGATAAGCAAGGTGTCTGACCATATATAATGGGATCCAGACAGCCAGCTCATGCACCAGGGATAGATCCTGATCCCAAGATGTTTGAGATGCCAGAGCAGTGGGATATCCACCAAAGAGTGATGCTAACAGAGAGTACAACCAGTCCAGGAGAAAGAAGTGTGTTGCAGTCAACAAAGCTGAAAGGAATTGGAGACCTGAAGAGCATTTTGACATCAGACCTGGAGATGCAGTGTTTGGAGTTTGCCCAGCTGGTTTTTGGCCTTGCTTTGGTCTACTATTTCCTCAATATGTTCCTTTCCTTACGTTTTAGAATGGTAATATATATCCTGTGCCATTATATGCGATTTGTTTTTTGATTTTGATTTTACAGGGGATTACAGTTGAGAGAGTACATGAATCTCAGAAGGGACTTTGAACTTTAGACTTTTAAATAAGTTTGAGAATGTTAAATGAGACTATGGGGACTTTTGAAGTTGTACTGAATGAATTTTTGCCTTATAATATGGCTACAAGCCTTTGGGGACTAGGGAGTGAAATGTGGTGGTTTGAAAGAAAATGACCCCCAAAGGGAGTGGTACTATTAGGAGGTGTGGCCTTGTTGGAGTAGGTGTGGTCTTATTGGAGGAAGTGTGTCACTGTGGAGGAAGTCTTTGAGGTCTCATATATGCTCAAGCCACATTCAGCATCCCAGTCCACTTTCTGTTGCCTGCAAGCCAAGATGTAGGACACTCAGATACTTCTCCAGTACTATGTCTGCCTGCATGCTACCATGTCGCACCATGATGATAATGGACTAAACCTCTGAAAATGTAAACCACCCCAATTAAATGCTTTTCCTTTATAAGAGTTGCCATATCCCAGCTAAGACTTCTAGCAATAGTGGAGAGGGTGCCTGAAATTAGATTTGTAACTACCCTAATTTTCATCATAGAACCTACATCCAGTAACTGATAGAAGCAGATGCAGAGACCCACAGCCAAGCACTGGGCTGAGCTCCTGGAATACAGGTGAAGAGAAGGAGGAGATATTATAGGAGCAAGGCGAGTCAAGACCATGATGGGGAAAACCACAGAGACAGCTGACCCTAGCTAGTGGGAGCTCATGGACTCTGGACTGACAGCTGGGGAACCTGCAGGGGACAGAACTAGGCTCTCTGAATGTGGGTGACAGTTGTGTGGCTTGATCTGTTTGTGGGGCTCCTGGCAGTGTGACCCAGGACTTATCCTGGGTACATGAACTGGCTGTTTGGAGCCCATTCCTAATGGTGGGATATCTTGCACAGCCTTGATGCAGAGATGGGGGGGGGTGCTTAGTCCTGCCCCAACTTGGTACGCCAGCCTGTGTTGACTCCCCAAGGGAGGCCTTACCTTCTATGAGGAATGGGATGGGGGGATATGTGGGGAGTGGGAGAAGGGGAGGGAGGCAGAACTGTGGTTGGTATGTAAAATGAAAAAAAATTAAATAAAAAAATAGATCCTTCTTACTCAAAAAAGAAAAGTTATTGTGGTCATGGTGTTTCTTCACAGCAATAGAAACCCTAAGACACTTGCTTAACCCAGATTTCATTTAGCTTTCCAGATTTCCCTGGAGATGCCCTGTCTCTGCTTCTCAGATGCAGGGCATACAGGCAGTAGCCACACCTGCACAGCTTTTGTGTGGTTTCTAGGTAGGGGTCTACTCCGGTTCCCACCCTTACATGGCACATGCTTTATCCACTGAGCCATCGCCTCAGCCCATTTTTTCTTTTACTCCTTCCCTCCCTTCCTTCCCACTTCCCTCCCTTCTGCCTCCTCCTCCTGCCTCTCCAGTCTTATGCATCCTAGGCTTGCCCAAATTTGCTAGGTCAAGGATGACCTTGAACTCCTGATCCTCCTGCTTCTACCAATCATGTGCTGGCTTTACAGGTGTGTGCCAATATACCTGGCTTATATGTAGCATTGTGGATAAAATGGTTCCTGGTACACAGTAAGCATTAATAAGCAAGTCATCATTATAAATATTTACATATAATTTGGAATCTGTCTATTTATGGTGTCCTAGTTTGTCTTTTCCGTATAGAAAAGCAGTTGTGGAGAAAAGGATTTATTTCAGCTTTTACATTTCCAAGGTCATAGTCTATCATCACCGAAAGTCAGAGCAGAAACTCAAGACAGGAACCATGGAGGCAGGCTGTTTACTGGCTTGCTCACTGGCTTATGCTCAGGTAGCTTCCTTATACAGTCTATATCCACCTGCATAGGGTTGGTGCTGCCCACAGTGGGCCGGGCCCTCCCATGTCAATTATCAGCTAAGACAATCTCTCATAGACCTGGCCATAGGCCAATCTGCTAAACACAGTTTTTCACTTGAGGTCCCTCTTTCCCAGGGGACTCTAGGTTGTGTCATGTAGATAACTACCACATATGGATTACCCAGTGTGAATGTGAGTTGCTTCCTCCATCCCTTTAGGTTTTATAGTTTTTAAGTTCAAATTTCAGTGTGGATATCTTCATGTTTTAGGCAGAGAACATTTGTTAATATTGGTTCTAGAGTAAGCCTCTCACTTTAAAATGCTCAGAAGGGTTATATAATTTCTTGAGGACATGATAAGTTGCCTGCCTGGAACTAGATGATGGGCCTTGGAATTTCTGCCCTGAGGAGTATCAGATTGTAATGTTGTGAACATGAAGAGGGATGAACACATTTAATTCATGACTCTTAAGTAAATGCAGAAAAATCAATACTGTGAAATGCTTTTAAAGATACTGGTTCTGTAATCTCAAAGGAACTCATGAACTTTAGACTGACAGCTATGGAACCTGTGTGGGACGGGCTAGGCCCTCTGCATATGGGAGACAGTTGTGTAGCTGGGTCTGTTTGAGGGGCCCCTGGCAGTGTGATCAGGATCTATCCCTGGTGCATGAGCCGGCTCTCTGGATCCCATTACCTATGGTCAGACACCTTGCTCACCCCTGATAGATTGGGGAAGGGCTTGGTCCTGCCTCAACTGAATGTACCAGGCTTAGCTGTCCTCCCATGGGAGAACTTACCCTGTTGGAGGAGGGGAGGAGTGGTGAGGGGGAAAAGGTGTGTGTGGGGGGGAGCAGGAGGAGAGATGAGAGATGAGAGGGGGGATCTGTGGTTGGTACGTAAAATGAATAAAAATAAATAAAAGTTAGAAAAAAGATGTTGGTTCTGGAAATAGTTGGGAAATAACAATTTGGCTTCCTAGGTTTTGATCTTAATTTAGATATTTTGCTAATACTAAAGTGAAAATCAGAAACTTCTTATTTTGGCTTTACTGTAATTTCATGTCTTTTTAGCATAGGGTCTACATACTCTGGGTCTTTCTTGAGTGACCTGAGAAATCCTTTTAGAACACACACGTGGGTATTGGGTAGTTGGATGTCCCTTTGCTTGAACCCCAGGAAGCAGTTAAGTTTGGGGAATAAGCATGGCCCTTGTTTGAAGCTTGTTTTGGGTTTAGAAGCCATTCTGCAACAGATGAGTTCAGAGACGATGGCAGTAAACTAAATATTGGAAATGTGGGCAGAATTTGAGCTTTTGAATAAACTTTAAATTGGAAAACATAAAATTAGACGTAGGTAGACTGCCCTCACAACCTCGGTTCTGGATGCCTCAGTTATCATTTCACGGTCTGGGCTTTATTGGATGTGCAAGGTTGAGAAGTCAGGACCCATAAGATATTGTCAGAATTCCCAGGCAGAGTCTCGCCCTAAACAGTTGGTTCTTTAGAAAAAGAGAACTTTCTATTTGTTTTGAAATTTCTGCATCTGTGAAACCAAGGTGGGGAATCTGGTCTCTCTTCCCTTCTCCATCTTCAACCCCATCTGCGTTCTGTGTTTCTTTAGGATGAATTCTATATGAGGTAAACCCCAGGGCAGAGGGGCTGCTTCAAAGCAAACGAGGCCCTTAATTTATGATAAAAAGAAGAGTGGTTGTTAAGGCTTTATTGGATTACAATAAAGGCTCCTAGCTCTGGGAGTCTGCGGTCTGCTTCCCGACATCATTGGGGGAGCTTGAAGTCATAACCACAGATTATAGCAACAAGCTTCCAAATTTCCATATCCTAAGCAAAGATGCTGCCTTCCTGGAGCTCGTGTGGAATTGCATGCTCTGTGATTTCAGGATATGTATTGGAAAGTTCTCTGCTTGGATATCGTTTCAGGAGGGCTATGATTCTGCAATCACCTCTGCGGTCACAGCTCCAACAATGCTTACAGAAAGGAATGGGAAGGACAAAGAAAAACATAATAAAACCATAGTGAGCAAAAGATGCTTGTTGTACCTCCCTTCATCCTGCCATGAATGCTTTCATTAATGTTCTTTAAAGTTCAGTAAAAGTTCTTACAAGGCCATCCCGGGATACAGCAGAGGGTGAAAGTGCATCTGCTAGGTCTACTTCTCTTTATTACAAAGTTCAATTTTGTCATCCACATAGACTAAACCTACTATCTCTCATGGTAGCCTGTGTGTATCCTGTCTATATAACATGCATGCACACACATACACACACATAAAATCTGAACATACATATATGAAAGAACATATATACAGTATAGTACATGTATATGTAATATATGTGTGTTTATATGTATACACATACATATGTAAGTATATTTGTACTAATACATACTAGTATCAATGCATTTATGCTACATGCATAAATGTATATATATAATCACTAGACATATTAACTAAATTTATTTTTTGTTTGTTTTTCTTTTTATTTTAAATTTAATTTTCTTTCATATATTACATTCTGACTACAATTTCCCCTCTTGCCTCTCCTCTCAGTCCCTCCCTCCCACCTCCCCTTTCCCCCAGATTCACTTCTCCTCCATTTCCGTTCAGAAAAGGGCAGGCCTCCCAGGTATATCAACCAAACATGGCATATCAAGTTGTAAAATAAGATTAGGCACATCCCCTCGTATTAAGGCTGGATGATGTAACCCAGTAGGAAGAAAAGGGTTCTAAAAGAAGGCAAAAGAGTTAGAGACAGTCCCCACACCCACTGTTAGGAGTCCCTCGAGGAGACCAAGCTACACAACTGTAACATATAGGCAGAGGGCCTAGGTCGGTCCCATGCAGGCTCCCTGGTTGTTGGTTCAGTCTCTGTGAGCCCCTATGAGCCCAAGTTAGTTGGTTTTGTGAGTTTTTTTGTGGTGTCCTTGACCCCTCGGGCTCCTACAATTTTTCTTCCTCCTCTTCTGCAAGATTCCCTGAGCTCTGCCTAATGTTTGGCTGTGGGATTCTGCGTCTGCTTCCATCAGTTGCTGGATGAAGCCTCTCTGATGATGATTATGCTAGGCTCAAGTCTATGAGTAAAGCAGAGTGTTTTTTGTTTCCTGGTCATGTTTGGTTCTATCCTAGATCTCTGGGCTATCCAGTTTCTGGTTCCTGGCTACCCTGGTAGTGTCAGGCATGGGCTCCCTCTCATGGCATGGGTCTCAAGCTGGCGTATACAAACACATATTGACCTGGAAGTCAGACCATATTGTATCGTTATGGAAATTAAGGAGGAAATAGAACATGTAAGTAGATACACCTGAATTTGGGGCTTAGCTCTTAAACATCCCCCAGTGGCGATGTACTGAAGGCTTGGTTGATAGTCTATGGCACCACAGAGGCAATTCAAGCTTTAGGAGGTGGGGCCTAGTAGAAGGAAGTGAAGTCATTGAGTGCAAGCCTGTGAAGGGGATCACAGGACCTCAACCCTTCCTTCCTCTTTGCTCCTTACTTCCTGGCTGCCATTAGGGGGCAGTTTTGCTCTTTCAGGGGCTCCCCACATGATCTGCCTTGCCACAGGACCAAAGCAACTGGGCCACACGACCGACTGTGGGATATACTTCTGAAACCATGAGACAAAAATGCATTTTTTTCCTTACAAGTCAATTATCACAGGTGCTTTCACATAACAATTCAAAATCAACAGTTATTTTTTCCCTTAAGAGGCATTTGATTGAACAGATAAAGAAAAATGACATCAATTTGACTTCATTTCTTTCTCAGGTTATGTATGTATGTATGTATGCATGCATGCATGTATGTATATATGCATGTGTTTTGTGTATGTGTGTGTTTGTATGATCACATGTATGCACATGTATGTGGAGACTAGGAGTTCCATATGTTTGGAGGTCAATGTCAGGCATTTTTCTCTGTCAGTCTTCACCATATTTTTTGTGACAGGATTTCTTACTTGACCTGTGCCTTACCATTTCATCTGGTCAGTGAGCCCCTGGTGCCCCCGTCTCTGTTCCTGGGTGCTGGCCAGTGAAACCCTAGCATCTTCCTGTTACTGCTTCTCCCTATGATTGGATTGCAGACTTGTATCTCCATGCCTGGCTTTTACAGTCAGTTTCTCACACTGTTCCTCGACTACTTTACCCACTGAACCATCTCTGCAGTCTCCCCCTCCCCATCTGTCATGTGTTTAATAACATGAGAGCAAAGCCCAGAGCATCTCGGTCATTATACTAAAGCTGCAGCCTGAATTGCCTTATACCATCCGGCCTCAGAACTATTCCAGCATTACAGAGGTACTTTTCCTCACTTTTCACGCTTGTAGACAATAATGCTGATCTCTTCGGGAAGGGGAGTCTGTGCCTGAAAAGATGGGGCTTGTCTTCTGCATGGTCTGATGGCAGTTTCTGTTTTAAAACTTCCACTTCTGAACATTTGAAGGTTCCAGTGGTTGGTTAGGCTATCCTTTTGTAAAAGGCATATGCCATAGAAAACTCGGAAGTACCTACCAGGGAGTAGGTTATGTCACAGCTAGGGAAATCCAGAAGACCCTGAGGATGCTTTCTCAGTGTATCTCAACAATGTTACCACTAGTTCCCTGAAACAGGGTGAAGCACCTCCAGTTTTGTCCACTGGTTGGCCCCGCCCCCTCCCACTTCCCTTTCACCCCTCACCTTGTTGACTCTGGCTTGCCTAATTGTATGCGCCCAGACTGTGGTGAGAGCTCAGGCATGACACAGCCATGCGGACACTTTGAAGGGGTGGCTTGGCTCTGGTTCCCTTGGCAGGTTGCTGCCTTGTACCAGGAGAACAACAGCTCTCAGTAACAGCTGCTACTCAGCCTGGGTCTGGAATGTGAGGACACTTGGGATGATTCGAAGCCAGAAGTCCCACAGCCCTCAGATGACAAAGGGAAATAAATACGCCGCGTTGCCTTAAGCCACTAACACATTGGAGTTGTTTATTGCCGCAGGAAAGGCTGACTAATTTTAGAACCCAGTGTCCTTCCGTGTCTCCATTCTTGTCGCTGCCAGTGAGGCCGCTTCCTAAAGCTCATTTTCCTCATGGTTGGAGAAAGGCTGTGGCACATTCAAGTCACCTCCAGATGTGACAGCCGCCAGAGGCAGAAAAGGGGCCACCTCATTCTGTGTTTGCTTAAGACTAGAGACGCACTTTGCACCAGTCCCATGGGTCCTCTGTCATGCCACTGAGAAGTGGGTCACAGGTCTGCCCTCTAGACTTCATCATTGGCAGGGAGTGCCTTGTCAGCTATGACCGATCTATGTCAATCAGGGTCAACCCCTGGGGGTGGGGGGAGGAGCTGGGACTGTTTTTAAATCACATCTGTGGGGTGGGATGGGCGTGGCAATAGTTAGATACCTAATCAAAACCAGACCTTTGAAAAGGAGAAAAATGAAAGTTGAAAAGCAAGTCTGATGTTTCCTACACTCACTTCTGTGACTTCCTGGTGTTTTTCCTCTCCTGGTTCCCTGAGGCCCTGGCTTATCTTCTCTGCTCCCTCCTTCCTTTTCCTTTTCCTTTTCTTTTTCTTCTCTCTTTTGCCTGTCCCTTCCTTCCTTCCTTCCTTCCTCCCTCCCTCCCTCCCTCCCTCCCTTCCTCCCTCCCTCCCTTCCTTTCTTTGTGTGTGTGTGTGTGTGATGCATGCACACAGAGGCCACAGCTCAAACCAGATGTCATTCCTCATAGTCATCTACCTTGTTTCTTTGTCTCACATTAGGACTTGATTATCACCAATGAAGCCAGGCCTGTCGCTCCCTCCTCCGTGCTGGGATACCAGCTAGTGCCAGCACGCCCCGCCTTTACTCCTGCTCAGGTACTCATATTGCCATGGCAGCAGTGGACAAGGTGAGTTACTTCTCTGGCTCTCTTCCACTTTTTCTCTGTTTGCTTTTTGCCCGTCTCTCACCCTGCACCCCCCATTTCCTTAAAGTACGAGCTATTCAGGGGTGAGAGAGACTATGACAAAAGTTTCATGGAAGAAAAGTATTTTATTTTTCACTTTAAGTTCAGAGAGAATCAAGTCGCTTTGTATTGTGACACTGTAGTGTTGGTCCCTGAGCAAGCTGAGTTCATGCAAACGCAGCAGAACTTCTCTGCTGCATCTCAGAGACTCCCGGAGTGTCAAACTTGGATGGCTAAAGAGAAGGGGACAGTTTCTCTTTTTCAACTGGAAAGGTTTAAGTTTGAATAGAGGCCTGGAACTCCAAGCTAAGTGATCTCTCTCAGGAAGGACACTTTGTCTAGATAATGCACCACCACTGCCCAGCTGTAGATGTTTTTTCCACAGAGCCTCTTTGAATCATTACAAGCATTACAAGCGTGTAATACAAGCCAATTGCCTTATTTTGTGTGTTTGTGTATTTGTATATATATAAAATGTAAATTTACCAGCAAATCAGAAAGATCTGTGAAGAGTAAAAAGTTAAGCAAAGAGCTTAGAGACCTGGTGTGAGGCAGAGAGCAGCATGCTGCGGCTGATGGTGGAACATCTTGTCACGCTGTTGACTAACACGTGGCCACGAAGACAGAGCAGACTGAGTGACGCCCTGTGTCACATCTCTTTGCCTGTCTCTTCTGGTAGCAGGTAGTGACCAACTCGGGTCAAGGTTACAGACTTTGTGGGTCTGTCTGAGAATCTGGATCTTATTTTTGTCTTTATTGGATATTCAGAAATAGCTGCAGTTATTGGAAGGTTGATCTTGTAGCCTGGTATCTTTTGACATTCCAGGGTGCATTGTACATCATTTTCACTTGTGATCGGGGCTGGGGCATAGTACATTTTTGATCCCCTTCATCTCTTATCTACTTTTATTTTTTCAGAAAACTAAAAATATTTATTTTACATTTTATGTATTTATTTAGTATATGTGTGGTGCATGTGTAGCATGGTGTGCATGTGTTAGCAAGTGTGCATATGGGGGTCAGAGGACAACTTGCAGGAGTCAGTTCTCTACTTTCACCCTGTGGGTTCTGGGATCTACCTCAGGCTATCAAACGTGGCCTGTAAGTGTCTTTATCAGCTGAACCATCTCACCAGTCCTAACTTAAACAAAACAAAAACTACATGTGTTTATCTTATTGGTGTGTGTGTGTGCATGTGTGTGGGTGGTGTTTGCGCCACCCAGTGAGTGTGTGGAGGTCAGAGGACAACTTGTGAGATATAGATCTCCTTCCGCCATGTGGGTCCTGGGGATCAGAGTGAGACATTTAGGTTGGTGCTCTACCCACTGAGCATTCTTGCCAGCCCCATCTTTTAAATGTATATTTCCTGCTTGATGATCGCTGTGTGTGGTAGAAGACGAGACCCTATCAGGCTCGCAGACACATGCATTGTTCTCCCTTTAGTGCTGGTGGGTAGCAAACCCTTCAACAGGACAAAAGCACAAACTCTTCTGGATGAGGGAAGAGGCCTTTTGAAACTCCCCAGTGTCTCTATCTCCTTCTATTCTGATGCAAAGTTGTCTGCATTTCTTGGGCACCATGCTCCTCTTGCCCCATGGCTTTGCATTTAATGCTGACTCTTCAGAAACCCCCTTTCTCTTCATCTCACACATCTGACAAATAACCTGGTGGCCCTTCATAAGTCAAGTGGTTTGCTTCCTTTTCCAAAATCTTTATCTTAGCTGGGTGTTGTGGCGGCACACACCTTTAATCCCAGCACTTGGGAGGCAGAGGCAAGCAGATCTCTGAGTTCAAGGCCATCCTGGTCTACAGAGTGAATTCTAAGGACAGCCAGAGCTCGACAGAGAAACCCTGGCTCGAAGCACCCCCCTCCCCAAGTTATCTCTGCAGACCAAGTCAAACACTTTCCATGTGCACGTTGAATGGGCTGCAGTTACGTTCAGATAGCCTTTGAAGTTTATATGTAGTGATTTCTTTAGAGTTTATTTCCTAGGCTAAAGTTTGTGATTTTTTTTCAAAGATAAAAATAATGTATTTGTTTTTTAATATGAGCACCTAAATTGTATGACATGCTTAACACATGTCAATAAATTCATGATAATTGCCAAACATGTAAATAAATGACTATAGTATAGTTTATTCAGAAGGTCATAGAATCTAGTTCCTAAATTAGTAACTGTTATTTAATAGACAATAGAAATAGATCTTTTATTAGACTCCATGTTATATTCTAAATAAACTAATCAAAGTTTTCTATTAAAAGTGTTCTCCCCAGTTTCCCTTTGGATTTCTCACTTGGGAGACTTTCTAGATAGCAAAACCAGAGTGACACTGATTGTTTTCAGTTACAGATTTTATTAACAGATGTCTGACATGGGCAGTGAGATCCAGAGAAAAGCATCCTTAGCCTTCTGCTGTGTGAGAGTTGAACCTAATTGAGTTTAATTTGTTTACTGATAAAATGCTTGCTGTTATAATGGGGAGGAATGGAGTTTTCTCTTAGGACAAAAGCCTCTATCCTTGGTGAGTAACCTAGATTATATTACTGTTCTGTCTTTTTCTGACCCTGATGTACACAAGCAATCATAGAGAATCATTTAAAGAGACTTCTATTTGATTTACTATCTATCTATCTATCTATCTATCTATCTATCTATCTATCTATCTATCATCTCCCATAATTCATATGTCATATCACTCTAAAGCCTTTAATTCACTGTCAGTTTTTCTTAATGGAGAGTAAGCCACTGCCAGTGTATTGGTGACAATGGTCAAAGAGATTGACATACCAGGTTATACTCAGTATCTGTTGCACTTCAGAGGTAGATCAGGGAGTTAAGTGAATTAAGAAGCCTGTGGCTAGATAGGTCCTAGTTGCAAGGGAAGAACCTACTGCTACCTTTTTTTTTTCTAAATGGAGGTACTATTAAACTAACTCCTAATAACTTATTTTTAATGTCCATCGATTATGTTGCTCTCAGCCCTCATCAGAGAAGCTTCTATTTGAGCAGTTGATTAACAGAGGGACCCACAACTGGTCCAGGTGCATAGACTGAGACTGTGGAATTCTCAGCCCTAAATAGGACATCTATATCACATCCCTTCTCCAAGGCTCAGGGGCAATTGCAAAAGAGGGTGTAGAAAGACTAAGAGTTAGAGATGGTGGGTGGCTACAGGGAAACAGTGTCCTCCGCACACAGTCAGGCAGTTGAACATATGAACTCATGGTAGTTATGATGGCATGAGCAAGAATCATGTAAGCTCAGGCCAGACCAAATTCTAGTATGGAGAGATGAGATGGACATGAAGTCCCACACCTAGCGACTGACAACTGATGGCTGCTGGTAGAGGGAGAGTCAGTTTTCTTTAAGAGTGTTGCCCTTGGTAGATTGGACACACTTTAGTGAAAGGCTAAACATGAAAGAGTATATAGGCATCACAAATTGAACTTGATGGATAGGAAAAAAAAAAAGAGGACACAAAGGTGGATGGGTAGGGAAGGGGTATGGTTTTGTGAGGAATTGGAGGTGTAGTGGATATTTTCAAAACACCCTGTATGAAATTCTCAAAGAACTGATAATAATGAAAAAGAAAAACAGAAAACCTTTATCTCATGAAGTATCTTCTCTAATAATAATACGCATATGACCCCACCCACACATAAGAGAATGTACAATTAAAGTCATCCCATAATATGAGAAACAAGGGTTATACTGTTTCTGATGTGTGATTTTAGAAATCTCAGTTTGCTAACAAAAAGCATAAGCAGCAACATCATGTATACCTAATGAGAAGAATTTAAATTTACTTCTTCCTTGGACAGTTCCACTAGTTTTGCCTAGGTATGGCAGAAGGAAACTTTGAATTATCCAGCAATTACCATCTTGATTATTTTTAAATAACCTAAGGCTCAACTCCCATTTCACAATAATTCTGAATATTTTAGAGTGTTTTCATGCATTGTCTAAAGTGTCCCCTGACTCCAGCCACACATTATTTGTAATAGGTGGTTTCTATTGCTGTGAAGAGACACCATGACCACAGCAACTCTCATAAAGAAAAACATTTAATTAGGATGGCTCACTTACAGTTCAGAGGTTTAGTCCATTATTGTTGTGGTGGGAAGCAAGACAGCATTCAAGCAGACATAGTGCTGCAGCTGAGAGTCCTTACATCTTGATCCAAAGGCAACAAGAAGTGAACTGAGACGCTGGGTGTGGCTTGAGCATATATGAGACCTCAAAGCCCACCTCCACAGTGACATACTTCCTCCAGCAAGGCTGTACCTACTCCAACAGAGCCATATCTCCTAATAATTCCACTCTCTATGAGCTTATGGGAGCCAATTACATTTGAACTGCCACAGGTAGAGAAGACATGATTGTCTCTGCTGAAGAGCTGATGGTTCCTGGCCTATTCAGCTGTTACGTATGCACAGCACTGGACTCCAATGGTGTCTCATCCCAGTGTTTAGTAACCACAGTGCATTTACCTCATTTCTTCTGCAGACTTCATAATTGTTTATGTTCGTTCAAGAGAACACTTCTTAAAGGGTAGTCTGTAGATTCTAAGTCCCTTTCAGATAGCTAGGGCCCTTTCGGGGAGTTTGAGAAATAAAAACTATTTTAATAACAAGGCTGGGATGTTGGCTTCTTCTGTGTTTACATTTGCAGAGATGATAGTATATGGACAATGAAGGGTAGAGGGCTACTAAAACCTTAGCAGGAACTGAAACAGCAAAAACGTGGCTTTTTGATATTCTGTGAGGAGGGAGTAGGGTAAAGAGCTTACTGTATAAACATAAAGACCTGAGTTCTGATCCCAAGTATTCACATGAAAAAAAGAAAAAAACAAACAAAAAACAACAAAAAACCAAAACCAAAAATCAGCTGGAGACTGTGGCACACACCAATAAACCTTGTGGTGGGTGATGGAGGTAGGAGGGTCCCTGGGACTTGCTGGTCAACCAGCCTAGCAGAAATGGCCAACTCCAGATTCAGTGAGACACTCTCTTCCAACAAACAAACAAATATTGGAGAACTGATGTAAGAAGACAGCCAACATCAACCTCTGTTTTGCACAGGTGCACACAGAGGCAAGTCCACTCACATGCACATGGAATATATGCAACACACACACACACACACACACACACACACACACACACACACTATACTTTGCAATGGATCATAAAGTGCATATAAAGCACTCTGCTATCTACCAAAGCACAAAGACTGTCTTGATGAGATGCACCCTTGCATTTGTTTGAGTTTCAAACTGAATATTTTTTCTCATTGAGCACTCTTTATGTAAAAGAAAAAATTACAGATAAACTATGAGCATTTCTATTTGGGTTTTTGACAGTTCAAAGACAATTGAATTGAACCTATTAACATTTTTAATACAATGAGAAAACTTGAATTTTCATTAAATGAAACTTGGAAAGCAAGTGTATATTACTATTGGCCTAAGTTTTCCAATTCATAAAGACCCACTGATAAGACTGCAAGTTATTTTTTGATGTTGGATAATGAAATGTATATATATGCATATAATATTAATATGTATAATTTTCATATTACATACATGGATGCTTTTCAGAGCACTTAATGCTACAAGACTATATACAGGGTCAAACTTTGAGGTAAACCAGTGGTGTTTAATGAACGAGCACACCCAAAAAAATTCACTGATAAAGTTTTAAGGACCAGCATAAGAATGGCCACTGGTAGAATTTTGGTTTGGTGCTGAAGATAAATTTCCACAATTATCTGAAAAGACCATTGAATAATCCACCCAGTCCCAGCTACCTATCTGTATGAGCTCCATTTAAAAATACATCTTTCAGCACAAACAACGTCTCAGAATAGACAGAATGCAGAAGTAGAGATGAAAAGCTAAGCATCTTCAGGCTAGACATAAAGGAGAATTACAAAACAGGAAACAATTCTGTTCTAGTCCTCAAATGTTGTCTGTACAGTTATTTATGTTAAATGTGTTAAACCAGTTATAGGTTTACAGAATACAGATCATAAAATAAATAGTTGATACACTTCTCAGTTTAAATTTCTAACAATATGAACAAGAGCCTGGTTCCAAGTCTATCCTTGGTAGTCTGTGGGAGAAAGTACCATATAAAGTGCCCACCATCCACCACAAATGGAAAACCATCTTGAATGATGGTATCCTAAGGGTCAGGGTGTCATGACAAGAATATGTTAAAACTGTGCCTTCTCTGCTTTCAATGTTTTTTTTTTTTTTTTTTTTTTTTTTTTGTTTTTTTTTTTTTGAGACAGGGTTTCTCTGTGTAGTCTTGTGCCTTTCCTGGAACTTGCTTTGTAGACCAGGCTGGCCTTGAACTCACAGAGATCCGCCTGCCTCTGCCTCCTGAGTGCTGGGATTAATGGCATGCGCCACCTCTGCCCAGCATTCAATGCTTTTTAAAGACAGTTGTCACATTTCTGATTTCTGTCTGATTCCCTCCAGGGAACTATCCTCTCCACCTTCAACACATTGAAGAAAATGCCGAGAGTTTGCCAGGATGCTAACTCTTCAGCCATATGAGAATTCCCTTTACTAGTAACTGATACCCTTTATTTTCTTGAATACTTACTCTTCCAACCTGAGTCCTGTATCCTCAATATCAATTTCTAGACATTTCCTCTTACTTATTTGAGGTACACCCTGCCCCCCAGATCCTTCAGTTATTTCAGCAATAAACTACCGAGATACACTTTTTCCGTATGTTGAGAATTGACTGCAATTAATGATCCAGAAAAAAATGATGGGAGCCCAGACATGACCTTGAACAGTCAAACATCATTCTGTGTTGTGTCTTCTTTTGGGGGGGGGGAGGAGGGGAGGGAGGTAGTCTTTGGGATGCTGTGTGGTAGTCTTCGATAGTCTTCTCCAGTTACGACAAGGGACAGCTTCCAAAACCCTGGAGAATTCACAGGGCTGGTAACTTCAAAATTCCTATGACACCCACCCACAGAAATCTGTTCTCTACATGTTAGGTGTTTTCTGCTACCATTTTGGGATTTTGGGGTCCACATAGGAGGCATTCTACATAGGGGGCATCCTAGGCTCCTCTTCAATTCTATCACTTGGGAGTGAGGCTTGACGTGGCGTTTAGCAGTTGTTGGCTGGCTGCAAGCAGTGCTTCTGTGAACACCGCTGTAGGTTTTCCTGCCTCTACAGCTTGCCCACAGTTGGCAGCTAGCTGTACTAAAATGCAGCCTTTCTCCTTAATGGCTTCTAGGACATGTAACAAAAGCTATGCAATTCTACAATCTTTATAACTGTCAACATTCTTTTATGTTTCCAGAGCAAAGCAAACGCATAAGCCAGAGTTATAACTTTCTGGTGGTGTGGGAAGTACATTTGCCCTTCTGTCTGGACTAGACTTAGTAAAAGTTGAGCATCTCAATAGTTTTGAGGTCACAGCCCGTCATCATCTGGCCTTCAGCAAGAAGAAGCTGCTTGCTGTCTTACTGGTGAATGGTCTGTGATGGTTGAAACTGTCAACTTTACAAGACACAGAATTACCTGTATGCACCTGTGAAAGATTATGTAAATTAGGCAGCCTCTGGGCATGCTTGTAAGCGATTCCCTACATTAGATTACCTGAGCTGGTGCACTGTATTCTTTTTAGTGGGTCAAATTATGAGTCGAAAACAAATCCTCCCTTCCTTAAATTGCTTCCATCAGGAATTTTGTCACAGTGATGAAAAAAACTAACCAATGCACAACTCAGCTCCAGGATCTCATCTTGGCAGTCACCATCTGCAACCAAGTCTGGTAGCAATTGTCCAAAAAGCAAACCTTGCATCAAGGGTCAAAGTACAGTTAGTTTGGGTGGTAGTTAAACCCAGGAAACTCACCTGGAGAGTAGAGAGCTGAGAGGGGAAGAGAAGGAAAGTTAGTGAGTGCAAGATTACAGAACACTCGGTTGCTAAGAACAACCAAGACTTTATTAGTATATTTTAGTGTGCCCCCTCTGTATGTGTGTGTGTGTGTGTGTGTGTGTGTGTGTGTGTGTGTGTGTGGTGTATGTGTGCATGGATAGTACATATATGGAGATCAGAGGACAATGTATAGAACTCCATTCTTTCCTTACACTTATGTGTGTCATTGGAATTGAACTCAGGTCATCAGGTTTGTCAGCAAATACCTCCATCTGCTGAACCAACTCACCAACCCATTGCTTGAGACATTCTAAAGGCTGCCTGGGATGTATCAGAATAATTCTACTATAAGTGAGAAAAATGTCTGTCTATTCACCAGTTTCTGGCTTTCCTTATTACCTGGGATGATAATACACCTGGTTTGCCCTACTATGGGCTGAGCTTGGATGTGCAGCTAGAGCCTCAGACAGAAAGAATTGCAGCCAGATGAAGGAAGAAACTATGGACAGGAGTTGGAACAGTTCACTGAATTGGCAGGGACCTACGTAGTGGACTGAATGAAGGTCATGGAAATGACCTTGATGCTTTGAAAGTAAGGCCAGAAAGTTTGTGCTTGTATCACAGAATAGAGATTCTTGAATATTTTTTGCATGTAAGTATTTTAAACATAGTGTTCATAGGTTCATGTCTGACAGTGTAGCAAGTTATTTTAGGATACAAAAAGACTAGGGGTGGGGATATCATCCAGAAAACTGTGATTACAATATGGAATGCTGGGAGGTTGCTGTAATATCCTGACAACAAGGATGAAAATGAGAAACTAAAATCAGTCATGTATACTATTTTCTTTCATTAGTTTATTATTCCATGGCAAGAATGTCCTGTGACAAGCCTCACAAATACAGCACAGAGCTCAAAATAAGCAACAACAACAAAAATAAAACCAAACACCAACTGCAAGAAAATGTACAGAATGATGCCATGCAGAAGTTAAAAACTTAACCCTTACATATAGTTTAGAAACACATGTATTGGTGACAGAGAAAGTCACTGGAATAATAAGAAACAAATTCTGGATTAATTTCTAATGAAGACAGGAGATACAGTTGGTAAGGCATTGTATTAGTCAGGGTCCTTTAGAGGAATAGAACTGATAGGTTGACTCTACATATATTAAAAGGGGTCTTAATGGAGTGGCTTATAGACTATTGTCTGGCTAGTCTAGGAATGACTGTCTCCTGATAGAAAGGCCAAGAATCCAGTAGTTGGTCAGTCCATGAGGCTGGACGTCTCAGGCAGTTTTCAGTCTACATTGAAATTCTGGTGTTACATTCCAACACCAGCGAAGGAATGTCTCAGTAGCAGGATAGGTGTCTTTGCCAGCGAGAGTGAGGGCAAGCAGGCAGCTGGGAGAAGCTTCCTTCTTTCTCTGTGTCCTTTTACCTGGGTTGCTACCAGAAGAATGTGGCCCAGGTTTAGAGTGTGTCTTCCAACCTCAGATGATCTAGATTTAGGTGGATGGAGTCTTCCCACCTTAAATAAGCCAATTAGTTAAAAAAGCCCCACAGGTGTGCCCAGTCTGAAGGGTTTTAGTTGATGCTGGATATTGTCAAATTGACAACCAAGATTAGCCATCACAGACATTTTGAAGCTGCAAATTTGTTAGTAAAAAAAAATTTATTTGTCTTTGTGTATATTTGTGTATGTATATGTGTACATCTATGCATGTATACATATATGTGTGTATGGGGTATGTGTGTGTGTGTATTTGTGTGGGAATAAGAAGGTGTATGTGTACTTGTAGATGGATGTACACATATGTGTGCCTGCCTGTGGAGACCGGAGGTCATGTTGAGTGTCTTCCTCTCTCATTCCCTACTTTATGTTTGAGACAGGGTCTCTCACTGAACCTAGAACTTACCCACTTGGCTAGATTGGCTGGCTAGAGAGCTCTGTAGATCCTCTTGTCTTTACCTCAATAAGTGGTAAGGTTTTAAGTGTATGCAGCTGTACCCAGATTTTTATATAGGCACTAGGAATATGAACTTACGTTGTCATGCTTGTGTGGTTAGCACTTTGCCAAGCCATCTCCCAAGACCATGCTTTATGCTTTAAGTTGAGTGGTGGGTATGTTGGTGCACATGTACTTCCTTTTCTAATACTTCTAAGTCTATTTGAAAGTGTCATGTATTAGGACTTGATGACTTTGGATGTGAAGAGGATTTTGAGAATGAGTTGATTCCACATCTTCTTTCCACACTTTTTGACAAGTTAACAAAGAGTGAATTTCTGCACTCATGCACACACATATACACACGTACACATATGCACATATAGACATCCACATAAAACTGATGGTTTTTGCACACATATGCTGTGGGATGTTCTGTATGGCAAATGTGTTGCTAATAAAGCACTGATTGGCCAGTGGCTAGGCAGGAAGTAGGCGGGACTAACAGAGAGAATTAAAAGAGCAGGAAGGCAGAAGGAGACTGCCTGCCAGCCAGCAACCACCAGGACAAGCAGCATGGAAAGATGCTGGTAAGCCACGAGCCACGTGGCAAGGTATAGATTTATAGAAATGGATTAACTTAAGATATAAGGACAGTTAGCAAGAAGCCTGCCACGGCCATACAGTTTATAAGCAATAGAAGTCTCTGTGTTTCCTTGGTTGGGTCTGAGCGGCTGTGGGACTGGCAGGTGAAAGAGATTTATCCTGACTGTGGGCCAGGCAGGAAAACTCTAGCTACACACATACACACACATACACATATTCACATAAAACAATGATGAAGTAGTTTTTATGTACTCTATTTTTTCCTCTGTGTCTATTTTGAAGTTCCCATAAATAACGTTTTAATTAGCTGGTGAACTGCAATTTCCATTTCCATGGGATGATTTATAGAAAGCAGTGTAGAGGGATAAACAATGCAATGAAGTCATCTTTGTGAGAGCATCTCCGACCACTGCATACAGCTGTGGAATGAATTTTCATTCAAGGAGCCCTGTTACAGCTCTAAATAAATATTGTGAGCAGGCTTTTGTCATGGACAGCTTCAAGGGGGAACTGCGACATTTCTTTTGTGCCTTGGTTTTCCAGGAATAACAGTGTAATCCACATCTTTTCTTTCACAGTCCGGCTGAAAACCATCCCTTACACAATAGTATGTGATGAAACACACCACCAGCAAATGACAGCTACAGAAGAAGCCACATCGGTGTGCTTCCTGCTCATTGTGGTTTTGTTTGACCACGGTCTGTCTTTACTCTCACTGACTGTTAATGACGTCAAAGCAAAATGCCTATGCTGAGAGAAGAATGGAAAATACCTCAAGAGAACATACAGGGTTTCTTCACTTACAATTAAATCATTCAGCTTAATGACAGTACCAAGAATCTCCAAGAAAGAATGATATTTACATCATTTTAAGAGCACTCGTGTTTCCTCTGAGCGTTTGTGTCCTGAAAGGAACAATGACATTTCACCAAGAGAAAGCTTTTTATAAAGCAAAAGTCAAAAGTCAAACTTCTTTTGTTCCCTCCAAAATTTTATATGCAAGTTCCTGATGGCCACATTTATTTGCTGTATCTCCAGATTTGGAAGTCAAATTTTATTGTAATTTTTATAGGAGGGGAGACTGCATTTAATAAAATAATGAAAAGAACAGTATTTTCCAGTAATCAATAAAATGGAATCTTAAGACATTTGCCCCAAAGATAGGATGAGTTTTTGGATAACTTGCCTTAAGAAAGGGAGAGACCCAGGCATTTTAAACTGGAGACATCAGACATTCCGTGGTTTTGATGTCCATTGCTCATGGAGAATGTGAACATGGGACACTTATGTGTCATGAGAGGAATGAAGCTGTGATGATCAATATTTTTTTTCATTCATAGACAGAAAGAGGGTTTTCCTAGGTCCTCCACCATCCCCAGAGTCATTAGCCTTTCCTAAGGAGGACTCTTGAGTTCAGACTTCCTGTCTAGTGTGAGTGAGAGCTAGGAAGAAGGCAGAGCGGGGCTATTTCTCTTTATTCATGTTCAATTACCCCTACAAAGACTAAGCCTATTAGTCATTGAAACTTTACTGGGAATTACTTTAGTTGGTTCATTAAATTGCCTTAATCTTTACAGACTGCAAGAATCAGGACACTCACTCATCCTCAATTCAAGAAATAGTGTTTGGTTTGCAACATGTTACCACTATTTACACATTTCTTTTTCTTTTGAAAGGTGGGAGGGATAAGAGACAGACAGTCTGGAGAGCAAAGAACTTTGGGTACTTTGTACTTTGGAGCAAGACAGTTTAGAAATGCATGGTGTGACTCTCTGTAGTGTGTGACTGTGTGTGTGTGTGTGGTATGTGACTGTGTTTTTTTTT
>CABHPP010115638.1:5009-23209 GCA_902168425.1 Peromyscus attwateri
GAAGAAGAAGAAGAAGAAGAAGAAGAAGAAGAAGAAGAAGAAGAAGATCATTTTGGATGTTTTATGTAAGAAGAATTTTAAAGAAGAAAGTACCTAAGAGTAAGATCAGTTTAAGGAGTGGTTGAAACATGCCAAGACCCTGCAGTGGTTTGCACCTCAGTTGCAGTGAAAGAGTGATGAAAGGTGACAGTATCCCATGTGTAATTTGTAAGAACTGATGATGGGTTGCTACAGTTTCCCACGGAGAGAAGTTCTTTCCTTGTGTTATATAGTAAGATGTTTGTGCAGGTGAGGGACAAATATAGATGATCCCAACAAATATGATCCTCCAAGCCCTGGAATTTATGGAGTAACTGAGATACGGACTTGGAAAGTAAACTAAGGAAAGCATATCGAAAGAGTCCACCTTAACATCTTGAAATGCATATTGGTCTCAAATGCCAAGTACATATGACAACTTCTTACAACTTTGCTTAGACCTTTCATCAGTGACCCCCATCTTCTTAAAGCTACCGAGTCTCAGATGTAAATCCCACACCTACAAATGGTAAGATGACATGTTGGCCACATGGCGACAGATTTCAGGTGAGGGAGATGCAGCTTTGTCCAGGCTGAACACGGGAATCAAGGAAATCTGATTAGGAACTCAAGCCCCTGGAGCTGAAAAGCCAGTGCTGTGAGAGAAATGACCGGCTTGACTTTCTACTCAGTTGCTTTGACTGTCACTCCTAGTCAGATAATTGGCAGTAGCACCATGTCACCATAATTTTCTTTTCAGAATATGCCAGAATCTAAATGCTGGTTTTTATCGACGTCACTACTGATATGTTGTGAGCTTTACCTATTCCAACCACTGCTTGTAGCTGTGAGTTACACATCTCTTCTAATGAGCCCTGGGGCTGCCTATGTTCCAAACCACCCCATAACATGGTACATTGTAAGGTCTCCACATACACCTTGCTCTCCAAATGTTGTTAGCTTTGTTTCAATTAAAGCTGATGTTGAAATATTTCATAGGTTGCTTTAAAACAGTCTGTCTTTGGTCTGTCAGTTACCCTTAGGGAAAAAGAAAAATGTTTTTTCAGTTCCTTAACTCTTAGGCAATGTTTAACCCCAAGCTAATTCTTCCCTGACTTCAAAATGTCTGATTATTAATGACATTTTATTAGATTAATAAAAATTCATTGATGACAGATTGCTCATTGATCTATTCTGGAAACTTTGCAAAAGGAATTTTCTGTTTAAGAGATGAGACCGCTATGGAAAGAGCAGAAAGACACATCGTAATATAGAAACATGAAACTCTTCCTCTTCTCCCATTATCTCCTTTTTTTAAAAAAAAATATTTTAACTAATTCTTTGGAAAATTCATAAAACATATTTTGATCATATTCACCCAATGCATCCCAAATCCACCCCACCTTGCTACCTACCCAACTTCCTGTTTTCTCATTTGTTAGTTTAAACCCACTGAGTTGACTCCACCTTTTTATGTTGCCAAAACACACTTGAATGTGGGGCCTGCCTTAAAGGGTGGTTGACAAACCAGGGGTCATGTCCTTAAAGGAAATGGAGCATGGGACTCATATCCACGCCTCTCCATGAGCTTCCTGACCAGGAAGCTTCAATCAAACTGGCTAACTTTCACAATGCTGGAAGGTGCTATGCCCACTAACAGGGGAGAAAGTAGGTACTTGTCTTACACAGGTGCTAACCCTGTGAGCTACAAAATGACTGTTCTGGAAAGATACAGTAGTGGCAGGATACTATGGAGGTAACCAAACACTTAAGAACCACTCCACAAGAAATAACCCACACCTGGTACCATTAACAGGGTAAGAAATTGTGCCTAGACAGGTCTTAGGTCCTAGGGAGGAAATTACTACCATCATTCTGCTAAATGGATATAGTATTGAAGTGACTCCTAATGACTTGTTGCAATACCCACATATCATATATCGATGCATCTCTTATCTCTCTTTTTTTTTTTTTTTTGGTTTTCGAGACAGGGTTTCTCTGTGTAGCTTTGCGCCTTTCCTGGAACTCACTTGGTAGCCCAGGCTGGCCTCGAACTCACAGAGATCCGCCTGCCTCTGCCTCCCGAGTGCTGGGATTAAAGGCGTGAGCCACCACCGCCCGGCTGCATCTCTTATCTCTTATCAGAGAAACTCTTTATTCATTAGATGACAAATAGCACAGAGATCCACCAGTCATCATGTAGAGAAGAAATGTCATCAGGAGTCCCCGTCTTAAATGGGATGTATGTATCAAACTTCTCCTCAGAAGGCTCAGAAATCAACATGAAAGAGGGGGGAAAGACTGTAAGCGATCAAGGCAACAGATGAGTATAGAGAAACAGCATTTTCCAGATACTAAAGGGAACGGCAGATGCACATATGACCTCATAAAGATTATGACGGCATGCACAAGACCTATATGACATCTCATGCATGGCCCTTTTTAGCTGTCCTTCCAGACCTTCAAATTTCCAGTCCCATTCACATACACCAAAGCAAATATAAACCACTAGTCAGCCAGGTCTGGGTTTCCACTGGGTCAAGTTTTGAGAACACAGAAAAGCCTCTCTGTGCTGAGAAACTTCCCCTGGTTGCCCTAATTCAAAGCTTGGATTTTTGCATTAGAATGCATCCTCATTTGCAATGAATCGGTCTAAGGACTTTGACATTCTACATAGCCCTGGAAATGCCAGTAAGTGAAATAAAACGTGGACAGCTTACTGGAGTCTTTTCTAAGTTATCAGTGTTTTATGGTAAAGGTGTGACCAATAGTGGTGGGGGGAGGGGAAGCTGCCATTAACAACTTTGAAATGGCCCCCAAAAGGGCGCATGACAGGGGTGCAGAGAGAGGTTTAAAAAAAAGAAAGAAATCTTTCCATCTAGCCTGGTTTTTCCAGGAGATATTAGCAGAGGGTAGGGAAGAGAAGGATGTATGCTGGACTCTAGATTTGGCAAGATGAAGATCATGGGTGATATTATTAAGAACGGCAAATGGAATGGACTGGCATGAGGAAAGTACATTCTATTCTCGTGGTAGCGTGATCTAATTGGGAGGCAGTGGACAGCAGGGGACTTTTCATCCATCTTCAGTCACCATTGCCTATGCGTGCCTGAAATCTTTGTAACCTATGACTACAGGAACACGGGAAGATCCAAGTACTTTGATTAAATACCATGTTCAATGGCATGGACTGAAAAAAAAATGGGATTAAAGGAGATAAAGAACAAACTAAAATAAGATCTGAAAGCACACTGAAGATGGTTAACTATGAAGTGCAAAAATAATGACTACTTAAAAAGAAGCCCATGGTTTGTAAATGGGTGTGTACATATATACGTATGTGGTTTTATTTTCTTTTACCCATTAAAGTAAAGACTATAAAAATAAATACTTATTACATTCTATTTATCAAGTCCTTTAAATACATGAGCTCATGGAAGATTTATAACCAGATGAGGATATGGTTACCCACATTTCACAGAACAGATACTCATAGGCAGAAAGATCATTTGTCTAAACTCATCCAGAAAACTGCAAAAAAAATTGAGATTTTATACCAGAGGGGTTGCAATTGTTATTGTTTATAGGTTCGTTGAGAAGTTACTGTATTATAACGTTTTCGTTTTTACTTTCCCAATTTTTTGGCATAGTAGTAACACGCTGTTGCCTACATGTATGCATGCCCATGTCTCTGTTTCTCATACTGTGAAATTTCATAGCACTTATTTGTTGTTTTAATTTTTTAATCAACATGCAATGTCTATATATGAAGGACCATGGGATATTTTGCTGTATTCGATGTAAAGGAATGTTCCATGCAATGTAGACTATTTTATGGTTCGGACTGGAACCCAGGGCCTTTCACATACTAGGCAAGCACTCTAACAAGGAGTTGTATCTCTAGTCCCCATGATTACAAAATTCTTAAAGCAGGTACTCACTTCTCTTTGTCTCTTCGAGAGCTTATACATTGGGTGGTAGTAACAGCAATAACGATAACACACTTAATCCCAGTCTAAACGGCAGTATGCCAGGCCTTGAGCTGCTTTGCACAGTGTAGGTGGTTTATTTAGTCATTGTTTTTTAAGGATAGAAGCAAAAATATGGGGAAGAATTGGATGAAATGGGAGGAGAGGAGGCTTCAATTGAATCTATATAAGCAATCTGCTACAAAGAAAAACAGAGGGTAAAAAGCCAGTGGAGAGGCAGATATTTTGTGGAAACATGAACTACATTTTATTTTTGCTCTGCTGAATGTTTCTAAAACCCAGCCTAAGATTTAATGTAAATCTATTTGAAAGGAGTAGCTAAATTTTAACTGGAAATACTTCTTTGTGCTAAATAATCTTTACAGCATTCTAAATTATAGTCAAGTAGCAATATCATTACAGAGCTGTTTAGCCATAGCAGTTTATGTGGGAAGTCAGGAGAAGGTGATGATTCACACCAAAATATATAATAAAGAACTTTTAAAAAATCATGGGTATCTTTATTTACTCAAAATACTTTTTATTTAGCCATTTTAATGCACTCAAGATTAAAGGGGAGAATGAAACTAACCAGTGGGAACTGCAAAATGTCTATGAAATGATAATAATAATATTTTTGTAGTCTTGCAGCACTTTTCACGGGAGAAGGTCAGAGCACTTTGCAGCCATTAACACGTGCAATCTCCTAGATGGATCTGCGGGGTATGTAGGTGGCAAACAGTTCGAATTCACATTGTGAGAAACAAAATTGGCACTGAAAGAGTTAAGTGGCAATACTCCAGTGTTATACAGAGGTCCATTCCACATCCTTGAATGCTGCCATCCTAGGATTTCTGCTGGGAACTGATGGACTTGAGAGGACTACTCTCAGTCCCTCCAGGCTTCCTTCATGCTTGTCCTTCCTTTACAGAGTGGTTCTCAGACACCATCTAGAGCAAATGTGTGTACCCCGTAGCCTCACAGAATGAGAGTGCCTGAGCTAATTCCATACCAGAGAGGTGTTTATACAGGCCCTGTCCAGCCATCTTCATTCACAAGAAGCTCACACTTTTGAAGTAGACCTTTCCAACAGTTTGTTGTTGATTGAGGGAACACTGGATAGAACACAGGAGTCAAGGTAATTCCTGTAATTCACAAGCACTTCTCAACTCCCTGACACTAAATGTACTACTCTGAGAATATCTATACAGGTGAATGCTGAGACACCAAATCCTTCTCTTAGGGCTTGCTCATAGGGAGAAAAGCCACGAGGTCAGTAGCAAAGACCAAGATAATTCAGGTTTTCAGCACTGTCTTCAACCAAACCTGTTTAAATGTTCAAACTCCAACAAGATGGCTCAGCTCCCACATGCATGTACACAGAAACCCAGGAAAACAACAAAGTGCCTTTGCACATAAAAGCATCTTATACATGAATAAAAATGAACTTTTCATAACAAAGTTAGAAGATATCTTTTAGTATCGTAAGCATACCAACCCTGAGGGGAGTATTAAGGTGACTCCAGGTTCAAATTAGTGGACTATAAATGGAATTAAAGCACACAGATGTCCATGTATTAAAATATTTTAGTGATTATTCTTAATTGAGGAAATATAATTGTTGCATAGAAAATTGTTGCTAGAGAGGTCCCACCAAGCCCCGCAGTTCCACAACCCACGTATAAAATAAACACACAGACGCTTACATTATTTAAACTGCTTGGCCATTAGCTCAGGCCTATCATTGTCTAGCTCTTACTCTTATATTTAGCCCATTTCTATTAATCTCTACTTTGCCACGTGGCTCGTGGCTTACCGGTACCTTACATCTTGCTTGTCCTGGTGGCGGCTCCAGGCAGTCTCCCCTCCACCTTCCTGTTCCCTCAATTCCCCTCTCTGTTAGTCCCGCCTACACTTCCTGTCTGGCTACTGGCCAGTCAGTGCTTTATTAACATATTTGTCATACAGAACATCCCACAGCACTTCCCCTTTTCTTCTTTTTCAAAAAGGAAGGTTTTAACTTTAACATAGTAAAATTACATATAACAAAACAATTATCGAGCAAGAATTACAGTTACAATATTAAAGAAGATATTCTATCTATCTTATATTTGTGAGTTTAAGGTTTTATATCTAACTTATCTTTTATCATAACTGAGGAAATTACAACTATCTAGTCTTCAACCACATCAAAGACCTGAGAAGGAATATAATGGTACCTGAGAAATGGTAGATGGATGCAAGCAACTTTCGGGAATCTTGCAAGAGTAGACAGAGACAGCTGACAGCCTGGACAGTCACCTAATGTTTTTCAGCATTGTTGGTGCATTTAAATTGGCTACAGGCCTAGAGTATCTGACAGACCATTTTTAGAAGCAGGAATTCTGAAAGACCATCTTACCCTGTCTTGGCAGAGTACAGTGGTTGCTTTCCTTGTGTCCCACTTGTCCAGAAAGGACAGCATTGTATTCGTACTGTCAGCAGTCGAGGCAAGGGCAGTTCTTTGCCCAGTAGGCCATTTTGTGCCAAGAAGACAAACTTCCAAATGGAAATGTCTTAGAAGCCCAACATTCTTTCGGGATCAAATTGGTGCTGTCAGGAGCAATTGTGCCTCACGTCAACAGAATTTTAGTTATTTAAATGCCATATTCTGTAGGTCTATGAAGTGTTTGAAGATTACCTTTTTATCTGAAATATATCTATGTATACCTAGAAGACTTAACTAACATGGCTACAAATGTGATTATCATAGATGACTAATTATTAATCTATTTTTTAATTATCCATTACAATTTTAAATGAGTTACATAAACATAATACCTCAAACAAAAGTAGAAATATACACACAGTATAACAAAATCAACTTTAAGTTTGTATCAATAAACTAAAATTTATATCAATGTAAAACATTTTAAACATAAACTAAAATCTATACCAATGTAAAACATTTTAAACAAGTTGTTGCTCTTTAAAAGTAGATTTATTAATCTACCCTTTTATCCTATCATCTCTGTATCCTATATATCTATATCAGAAAATGTCCAGACCTGTGTGTACTCTATACCTACTGTTACAGTCCGAATCTGAAATGTCTCCCACCATATCCTGTGTTAAAGAGTTGGTCCCCGGCTATTGCAAACTAGGAAATAGGGCCTACTCAGAAGAAATGATTTCCTGAATGCTGAATCTTGCCCTGGCCTGCTCACCCACCCCACTGCCTGTGTCTATCTCCTATCTACCCACAGGTGAGCAATGCTGTTCCACCGCAGGCACCTCACTATGATGTTTGACCTCACCCTGTATGATCACAAATGCAATAGGTCCATGTGAGCGTGGACCTCTGCATGAGTGAGTCAAAATTAATCTTTTGTTCCTTACATTGTCTTGCCTGGGTATTTTCCACCATGACAAAAAAAAAAAATCTAACATACTCTCTACATACAATGCACTGAACAGTTGACATTCCCACAGTTTATAATTTGATGATCTCCTACAGCTCTTTAGAGACTAAAATGCCATCATGCCAAAAATCCATGCCCATACAAGAAAACGTTATGAACCAGGTGTAAGGTGGCAGCATCCATGACCAATAAAGAAAGCGAGGCCTCCAGAGGCACGAAAATGGGAAACAGGGCTAGAGGCAATGTTATCAGAGTTCTAAAAATGAGCATCAGGTAAAGTTGTGGAAAGAAAGCAGGAACTCCTGAAGCTTAGGTCCCTCATAACCCCCTTAAACAATATTTGCTTGAGTAAGTGAATAAATAAATAAATAAATAATAAATAAATAAGGTTATGAGAAAAAGAAAGAGAATCAGTAAGATCATTGGAGGTACTATCACCTAACAGGGAGACCAGTATCACCAAATCTATTATATATCAATCAGTTAAAAACGATGCTAAGAGACACAGGAGCAAAGACTACATATTTTTAAATTATCATGTGAGTTCACTTGAACTCATTACTGGTACTCCAGAAAACACATTACCTTCAATTCAGCTCTCAGGTGACAAATTGCCTTTGTAATTCTGCGGAAGGTAATCAGAATCAGCAAGGAGTGAGTCCACGTAGGTCTAATCAAGGCATATTCTAAAAAGCTTGGAAGCCACCTGTACTGTCTAGGCTTCAGCCTGGTAAGTCAACCCCGTCCTGCCTCGTGCTAGGGAAGCAGATTCACACTCACTCCTTGTCATCACTGGTAAGATGTATCCCCTTCACTTGTCATAAAGCCTGTGTGTCTAACAGTACTGCGAATGGGATCAAAATGGGGGAAACTAATGCATTATAAACTAAGGAAGTTTTCCCTTCATGAGTGTTAGAGAGTCCAACATAAAGATGATCTTCTGGCCGGGCGGTGGTGGCGCACACCTTTAATCCCGGCACTCGGGAAGCAGAACCAGGCGGATCTCTGTGAGTTCGAGGCCAGCCTGGGCTACCAAGTGAGTTCCAGGAAAGGCGCAAAGCTACACAGAGAAACCCTGTCTCGAAAAACAAAAAACAAAAAAACAAAACAAAAAAAAAGATGATCTTCTGATCTTCTGATGTAGCCAACTCTTCTCCCATATTGGATTTATTTCCTCCCAACCTAAGTCTAACCAGAGCCACAAAAGATGCTTCTTTTGATTTTATTTTAAATAGTATTTCTAATAAGGTATAGTTTATACAGAGCAAAATGCAAACTCTAAATTGCTGATCCATACCTAACATGGACAAGCCACTAAAATACTCTATTGAGCAAAGAAAGCAGGCTCTAAGGAATGGGAATAGTGCTGTGCACTTATGCAAAGTTCAGAAAGCGGAAACACTGATGCATGGTGATATTTGTTTTTAATTGAGGTTATCTAAACTTCCTTCTCCTTGAAGACACCAGTGACTATTCATTTGGTTTAATTTGCACAAGAATCATTCCTTCCTTAAATGCATACTTGACATGACCTCTGAAATTACTCCATAAAGTAATAATGCAGAAAATGGATTGTATTCATGGCTAACGTTCAGTCTCTTCTACTTCTTATGTCAAAAACTGCAAAAATCAAAGATTTCTCACTAGGGTGAGTCTATCACAGTACCCTGTATAAAGGCCTCATTGCACAGACGGACACAGGAGGTTAAGCAGAAATCGTCACCTACAAAGCCTCAATCTGTCTTCCAAGTCATAATTCTCATTACCTCATCCAACCCCCCCCCCAACTCAGTCTTGCTGAGTCCAGTACATACAGTTCCCCAAGTTCCAGCTGATTTCCAAGTTGGATCACTGTGTACTTCCCTGAAGAACGGTTTAGCAAAGAAAGAGTCCAGGTGAGTATGAGAAATGTCCATTTTCTTCATAGAGATTTACTTAGTGGTCCTCAACCTTTCTAATGCTGCGACCCTTTAACACAGCTCCTCATGTTGTGGTGACCCACACACATAAAATTATTTTCATTGTTACTACATAACTGTAATTTTATTATTACTGTTATGAATTTTAATGTAAATATTTTTGGAGATAGAGGCTTGCCAAAGGGGTTACAACCCACAGGATGAGAACCACCAACTTAGAATCCTACCAACGTCATCTAAGGGAAATCCACAACAACCACCTTATAAACACTGAAGCGACAGGACTTGGATCCGGGCTCTCATTTAATTTGGGCACTCCTGCTCATAGTGATTTGTGTCTTCTATAATACAGGTTTAAAGCCAAATAAAATGACACAGGTACTTACCCAGAGTGCAAAGCCAAGTTGAAAGCTATACTGTGGAAAGTTATTGACACCACAGTAAAAATTCCAGCTACTTCATTCATTCTTTTAAGATTCTATTTTTGAACTACACACAGATCTTCCAGTTAGCTAGCTAAGTATGTTATCCTCTTAAGGTATGTGCCCTCATGTCCACCACCGTGCTTCTCCCTGGACCTTACCTGTATCCCTGACTGATGAATATTTGACCTGCATATCATTTGGAACATCTTACAATAATTGTTCTAGTGTCATGTGTTAATGGGTTCTTCTTCAGTCTTTCCATTAACTATTTGCCATTATAAGTCTTATCTCACTCCAAAGTACTCAAGGCCAGAAGTTAAGTCTTCTAATACTAAGCCTCAGTATTCTCCTCTGTAAATTGGACATAACAGCAATCTATTCTAATTGTGGCAAATACTATGTGTGATTGATTGAAGTATGTTTGTCCCAGTGCCTAGACTATTTCCATTTTAGTAAGCCCCTCTCAGCCAGTATGCTTTATTGAATATATTATTCATTGTAAGGGTAACACTGAATGATTGGCCTCAAAAATTGGGTAGAGAACCATTTCCCAGAAAAGATATGAATATTGATAATACTGCATTAATAACTCATTGTATTCACAGATTTAGGTCTGTGGAAGAACTGTAGGATACTTAATGTTTAGGAGATGCCTGATCTAACTCAAATTCCTTCTATCAGCATCCATTCTGACAAGAACTTCCTACCCATACCCCAATGTCTACAATGAGAGTAACCTTCCCATTCTCAAGGCAGCTCTTTCCAAAGGGTCTGCCTCTTCATTGGAAGCAGCCCCTCTTCATGCTGATATTTACATTCTCAAGTTTAGGGAATACTGATTGAATCAATCAATACTTTCTCCTCATTAAACTCTACAGAGGTGACTGAAGTTGAAGGCTGTCAGGTTCCCTGGAGTTTGAAATGCAGCTGATGCCACGCATGTGGAGTTAGCGAGGCCACTGCTCGCTCCTGGTCTCTGTTCAAGTGAGTCTCTCTTATTTCACCACACAGAGTATTTTCTCAGGCCATTCAGCACTGTCTTAAAAGACTGGGTTAATAATCTTTAAATGTATATTATTGGCCCAGAAATTCTGGCTTTGCCAACCCCTGGAGACACAAAGAAACAAATATGATCATTCTGAAGAGGACTAGGCTGTTGCTGGGGAATGAGCGTCCTCTACTATCCAAGTGAAGTTATTTTTATATCTGGTTCCACAAATAGATTCTACCAACTCATTTTGTTTGCAGTAAAACTGAAATACTACTACTAATTATTTTTATCACCAACCCTCATCTTCTCAGGCTCATGGCTCAGTGAATAGATATATTTTTCAAAAATCAATATTTAATAAAGTTATTAGACTCAGTGTCCTAAATTGTGTCTCCTTACTCCTGTCTACTTCACTGAGAAGCAGAAAGAACTGTTGCCTTCTGCTGCCCATTCACAGGCAGGTCCTCACTTCAGAAACAACAGATTCCTTCAAGCAGTTGGCTCACCTATATCCTAAGCATTTCTTTTTGTTCTAAAATAGTAACCATTTCCAAGTTCCCACAGCAAGATGGAGAGTTGTTCATCTAACCATTCACAGCTGTATCCTGAGGTATGCAGAACACCATAGCCATCGAATCCCTCTCTACCATTCCTCTAAGCCTGCTCATGCCAGCTGTAAGGAAAAGCCCTTGTCTTTTATAGCATCAGTTACTATTTCACCATACCAAAAACGCTTATGAAAATCCCAACACAAGATGTAAGACTTTGTTATTATTTCTTTTATTTTTTGAAATTATAGTTACATCATTTCCCCCTTCCCTTTCCTCCCTCCAAACCTTCCCATGTATCCCTCCTGGTTCTCTTCCAAATCCAGGATCTCTTTTTAAATTATTTATTGTTACATACATTTATGTAAATACATTTATATCCGTAAATACAAAAATACAAACTGCTGAGACTTTTTAAAGAATCATTTCCAGGAAAAAATATGCAAAGAAAAAAGAATTTAAAAGACACTTTGATGGTCTTAAACATTCTGCTACTTGAACTACCTATACTTTCAACATTTTATTTTAGCAAAATAATACTTATAAAGACACAAAAGCCATTCCATGCAGCAGAGCCAACTGCAAGTGTGACTCGGTCGCTAGGGAGGTTGCTGGACCACTGCACTATGTAATAGGCCATGGACGTCCGAGTTATACCTTTGGCATTTATCACACAGAAGACAAAGTGAGTCTAATGCCAACAACAATAAGGATAATGGCAGAAATGGGTATGTTATTCAACTGTCCTAGGACAAGGGATATGGGAATCATTTTAGATGAGCTATATTATTGAGCATAATAGTATCCCGATAAGAAGCCATTTTAGTATCCCGTTTTGCAGATGTTGCAAGGACGAACTTGCCAGAATCATTGTGTTGGTGTCAAGGTGAGTTTCCAAACATTGAGATGGCCCATATGTGACCATTAAACTTCCTTTCCTGTGACTTCTATGGTCCTACAACAGAGACCACACTGGAATGTTGATACTGTGAAAGTGAAGATACAAGAAAAGAAAATGGTTTGGGGGGGGGGGGGCAGCTAGTTTACCCGAAGAGTAACTACATCAATGAAGTAAACTAGTCTTTACTAGGTTGCTATACTAGGAAGCTATTCTGATTCTGTTAAACTCCCTAAATTTTCAACTCCGTACAATATGACTAGGCCTGGAAAAGAGAGTAATGTCATTCAGGATATAATAGATTGATATTATTTTTTCAGTCTTTACTAACAGGTTGTTTAGCATCAAGCATTTTATAGTTATGTTGTTTGAACTCACCACTGACTATGATCTGGTAAGTGACTTAATTCTGCAGGTTTATTTTTTTCAATTACTAAATAACACAATTGTGTGTTTCAAACTAATAGCAACAGCATTTAAGAAAGTGATGGACATGAAGAAATTGTTTAATAAATAATAAAATGATTATAATTGCAATCTACCACAACTTTAACATGAGAGAAAATTTCCATTTTGAACAATTTATTCACAGACATTTGATTTCCATGAAATTAGAAGAGTGACCTCAAGATCAAGAAATCACACCATATACCAAGCATAGGAATTTCTTCATTAATTTCATAGCTGACTGTGAATAAAAATTTCTGAGGCAAAGATAGTGTTAACTTCAACTTCAAATATTGATTGTTCAGTTGCTACCTAACTGAACATAGACATTTCCCTCATATTTTAGACTGTATCATTTCAGTGTGTTTAATTCTGCCTCAGAAGTCAATGGGAACATTGTGTTTTGATTTTGCTATTTAAAATCCCATCACAGTATCTCTCAGAGATGACTAATTTTCATTTTAAACAGTTTTAAAATAAGACCAAACTATTGGATTTTCTTTTAAATTTTTAGGCTTTAAAATGTCTTTCAGGATACTGTGGCTGTATTTAGTCTATTTTGTAGAAAATACCATTTAAAAAGTGAGGAGGCTTTGAGCTGAAATAATTTTCTAATAAAATTCTTTATGTGCAATCAAAGATGTATGTAAACTGGAAGAAAATATTTGATAGGTACCAATTTAGGCACAAATTAAAGAATATCCACTATAAATCATGAAGTCGGGGCTACAATTCCACATAGTAACACATAAACATTGTAAGCTTTTACTTGAAAAGTAAAGTAATTCAAAATCAAGTGCTGTTGTGTTGCTACCAATGGGTTGTACCTTTGCAATCATAATTAAATGACTATTGGTCATCTTTCCTGGAAGGAAAAGCATCCTAAAACTAGCATACTTTTATTAAATTAGTTTTTGTCAATTTTGCCATAGAAGTGAGAATTTAGGACTCAATATTTTCAAAAAATTATAGTTGTCATATGGTAAAGCTTGAAGCCTATCTAACCAGGAATACAATATCAATAGAATAGTTCTTTTAAATCTATGCAAGCATTAAGTATCCTTTGGTTTAATAACATGTTTTATATAGATCTGTATTTTATTGACTTAAATGACTTCACTAGAATAAGTATTTCAAAGTATATTCAAAGCTAACATGACATGACCTCACAAAAAAATGGAGCTTAGTCTGTTAAAACATCTATGACACATACATAAAGGACACGCCTCCAACACTACTATCAGTTTTACTTTAAGTTTTATTAAGAAAAAGAGTCATTTCTACGTGCATACATCATTACAAGCTTCTCTGTGTTTCCTACAGAGCACAGTGTCTTTCTGGTGCCATCACTTATTATCCAATAACATCGCTCAAGACGCCTTATGATGTAAATATCCTAGTAAAATAAGTATTTTACTAATTTTCTTAATTTGTAACTTACCTTGATATTTGCCTTCATTCTTGAAGGATGGTTTCACTGAACACAGATCTCTATATTCACAAGGTTTCCTATCTTATATCACTGCACCTTGGCTGGCATACCTTCTAATAAGAAATTAGCAACATCTGGGTCATTGGTCACCATTCCATAACTTATTTTCTCTGCTTGCTTCCAAACCATTCTCTTTCATTTTTCAATAATCTCACCTTTGATTCTCATGGTTGTGCGTTTTTGTAGATATTCTGTTTAAATTTGCTGAATTTATTGAATCCATAAATATATGGCTGTTATTTCCTTCAAAAAGAAAACCAAGCCTAACCTTTTCATCGTATCTTAGACAAGTGCCTATCCTGGATCTGAGATGAGTCATCTCCCACAATAATGAGGCTCTGCTTGTGTTCCTCTCAATTTTTGCTTTTTAAAAATCTTATGTTCTTCAGTTTGGACCTTTACAACTTTACCAACTTTCAAGTGTTCATCACTTCCAGTCTGCTAAAACTATTGGTTGAACATTGTCATGTTAGAGATCACATTTTGCGTACCGTAATTTTCATTGTGTTATTTCTTTTCATTAACAATGTTGGACATGTATATAGTGAAATTTTGGTCCTTTTCAGTTTTCATTATCTTCTCTCGGCCGCTTCCTTTGGCAGTTACCAGCCTTCTTTTCTCCAGCAAGCCCCTTTCCTTTGATGTCTTACACCTCATCCTCACTGACTTTAATGATATTTGTTTGTATAAGCACAAATGTTGTTGTGGTTTTTTGTTCCCCCTGAAACACTGTCAACTGCTCAGTTAGTATTTGCACCACTAGAAAACTGGCACCCCTCCTCACAGCAGCCACTGAATACTTGTAATCACTTAGGGATGAGTGGGGCCACACGATCTCCTCCTCTTCATCATTGCCTGATGAAATATTCACAGACCCAGTTTTGGGCAGGTCTTCTACAGGTACCTACAACTGTAGTGAGTTTATGAAGACAATCATGTCCTGAAGGCAAAGGTTTTCTACACATCTCCTCATCCCCTGGCACTTACATTTTTTACACCTCCTCTCCCAGGAAGTTCCCTGAGCCTTGGGATAAGTGATATGCATGCTGCATTTAGGGCCAAGTACTCCAAGTAACTTATTCTTGCATCATGACCAGTTAGTTACACACCTCTGCATTAACTGCCATCCACTCCAAAAAGAAGCCTGTCTGATGAAAGACACAAGAAGCATTTATCTAGGGGTACAGACAGAAGTACTTATTTAGAAGACAGTTTGACACCATATATATTTAGGAAAGTAACTGCGGGAGATTCTCTCACTGGGGACTGTGATCTCCCTAGGTACAGCATCTTGCAAAAGTTTACAGTACCAGGCATGAGTTCCCACCTGTGGAACAGGCCTAAAATTCCATCAGAGAGGAGTTGCCTATCCCCATGACAGTCATGTTTTGCTGGGGGACATATCTGGTAGCTACTATATTTTGAAGGCTGAACAACTGAGTAAGACTATTGAGGGTTCCAGCAGTTAACAGAGTGAATAGCACTTATTGGCACTGTTCTTTTTTAAAAGTTTTCTGGTGATGTATGCTATCCTTTAATTCATTGTAATTATGCTTCCTTTAGCCATTCATCATAGTCTACCGTAAAATCTTTCTCGGCTAATGTCAGCACCTCTAAAGTTATTTTTCATGAGAAGAACTACACGATTCTGGATCTTCACAAAAGGAAAAACACTGCTTTTTGGTTATAGCCATTGTTCTGATACAAAATTTCTATACTTTGTAAAATTAAATAGAAAGGTATTGTTTGTTATTATTTTAGCAGAGCTCAACCCACAAACTCATCTCCTAGGTTGCATTTGATGTTCCTGAGTTCTATTCTTCAGCAGGCTGTGTTGAATCAGCCCTCTGTGTACAGAGCTTATGGGTCAGGTGGAGGTTTGAGAAGAGCTTGTGTGTACAATCTGGCACTTCTCTGCAGTCATCAGCTATCTGGGTTTGTTCTTCAGAATTTCCAGTGACCATGGTTGTCCAAAATTTGTTCTCTGCTTCTTTGGGACAGAAAGACAAGTTTCTCACTAGACTTTTTAGGCACTGTATGCCCTACTTAACCTGCAGACTGGCTCAGTTTAAATGTTGTAAAATGGGAAAACTCCTTCTATGCTCTTTTCTTCATCTTAATAGCACCTTCTCTCTAAAATATGGCTGGTCTTATACATCTCCTCTTACTCATTTTCCAGTTTCTCTTGGGGGTTACTGTTTGCATCTCAAGCAGACCTTATGGTTGTTAACTACAAGAGGGTTGATTTCTTAGGACCTTATTTAGATGTGCCATTTCTCTAAGACATTGTGTCCCAGGGGATCACATCTGAGAGACAAATCTGTTGGACCTAAAGTTTCACAGACTCTTGAGTCCACAATGCTGCACATATTAAAAGATTGATTTTAGTATGAAAAAAAAAGACAAGGGATAAATCTAGAGAATTTTGAAATGGTAATCACTGATATATTTACAGACAATTCATTCAACCAATGTTTACTGAGGCCTCTAACGCCTTCAATGAATGATATACTCTGTTAGACACTGACCAAACAACTGTGAATGAGACAGACACTGACCTCACAAGTGTACCATCTAGCAGTGGGTATAAATATTTCTCTAATGATTACAAAGTTATTCTAGCATAAGCTGAAACATGCTCTAAATTAACAGTGCAGAATGTCACTGGCTACAGAATGGAGGCTAGTTAGAAAGAGGCTTTGAACAGCACAACAGAACTGATGGAAACTTATTCTGCAAAGGATACTGATAACATCCTTCAAGGAGAAAGATCTGTTAGAAGGGAAGTGAGATAGGAAAGGGTCAGCATTGTTTATGGATATGGAAACATGGCTGAAATATCTGCTATCAACATATGAGAAAATGAGTGGAATCAAAAGTCAATCAATCACTCAGGACTCATGTGAAAGTATTCACATCAATACGAGGAGCAATGGGAAACTCTTAAAAAGTTTTAGTGAGAAAGTGACATGGTTGGCTTGACAGTTTTGTTTGGACAAACAATGCAGTTGCCAGTACGACCATCCGTGGACCAGGCTGCTGGTTTACCATAATTTTCCAAGGATTTAATTGAAATCTGCTTTAATAAAGGGTGACAAGGTCAATCCCAATGGACCACACTTTAATAATTATTTTATGATTACAGAAAAAAACAGAACTAATGCCGGCTGTACTATTGCATAGTCTGTAATTTTCAGGCTCTTCTATGCTCCACACCAGAGTTCTAGAAAGCATATGTACTCTCATTCAAAACATTGAGTGGACATCCAAAATATCTTCACCATAAGAATGTAGAGTTGCAAAGTATATAATGTCTCATTTATCATACAATATGAATATGCTTTTAACATGTACTACAGGTCGAAATTTGAGGCATGAAGAATTATTTCAGTAAGTGTTTACATATACTATTGTGATGTTTAGTAATGTCAACAGGGGTAGAACTACATAGGAGTCAAAAATCTGGGCACTCTTATGACGAAAATCTGCACTGATTTGATTGAGGTAGGAAGACCCACTCTAAATGAAGATGGTATTATTCTATTGGTTGTGGTCCCAGACTGAATATAGAAGGGGAAGCAGTCTGAGCATCAACATTCATCTATATCTACTTCTTCTTCTTCTTTCTTTAATTAATTAATTGATTGACTAGTATATTTTACATGCATAGGTATTTTGCACACATGCCTACTATGTGTCTGTGCATCACATGTGTGCTTCCTACCCATGGATGCCATAAAAGTGTATTGCATTCCCTATGACTGGAGTTATAAATGGTTGTGAGCCTCCATGGGGGAGCTGGGAATTGAACCAGGGTGGTCTAGAAGAGCAGCCCGTTTTCTTAACTGAAGGGCTATCTCTCCAGCCCACATCTCTGTTTCTTAAGTAGAGCAGCAATGTGACCAGTTTCACACCCTTGCTGCCATACCATCCTCATGATGATGGACTCTACCCCTAAACTGTGAGTCAAAGATAAATGTTTCCTTCCTTATGTGGCTTTTGTCAGGCATTTTATAATAGCAATGAGACACATAACTAATGTAACTACATTCTATATCAACTGATGTAGCTGAAGTTTTCCTAGTCCTGTTTG
>CABHPP010115639.1:0-34462 GCA_902168425.1 Peromyscus attwateri
TCTTCTACCAGCTCTTCTAAAGCCTGGAGTTTCTCTGTTGTTAAAGGCCATTGCTGAACCCATACAGGCTTGTCTGTTAACCATTTTAAAGGTAGAGCTGTTGGTATCTTTGGGAGATCATCAGTTGTTGTGCCCTGTTCTTGTATAATATGGATGGCTGGTGACCACTCAGAATAATGTCTTCTAATATTTCTTTCAGAAACATGTGCTAGTTTATTATTTGTTTCTGAGACTGGAGGGATGTTAATCTGAGTATTCCATTGTTGCAACAGGTCTCGACCCCACAGGTTCATAGCTATGTTAGCCACATATGGCTTTAATTTACCTCTCTGTCCTTCTGGACCTATACATTCGAGCCATCTTGCACTCTGTTTTACTCGAGATAATGTCCCAATTCCTAACAATTGAACATTTACCTCCTGAAGAGGCCAAGTTGAATGCCAAAATTCTGGTGCAATTATGGTAACGTCAGCACCTGTTTCTACCAGACCAGACAACAAAACACCATTGATTTTTACCGTTAATTTTGGTCTTTGTTCATTAATAGAAGTTTGCCAAAAAAATTTCTTTATGCTTTTTCCTGAATTTTCTATTCTCTCTGTCTCATTATCCTGACCAGCATGATTTATTCCAATAGGCATTTGGTTATTTAATTGCTCTGAGCAGGGGTTTCCTCTATGACTGCAGGAAAGGCCTGAACTGGATTTGCTACCGGGGCCTTCATGAGGCCCCTCTGGGAGTTTCCCAAAGACTGAGGCAATGGATTACCTTGTCTGTCTCTTGTTGATCTACATTCATTGGTCCAGTGTTTTCCCTTACCACACCTTCTGCATACTCCAGAAGGAAGGGGCATTCTGTTACCATTGTCCCTTGAAGAAACATTGTTCCTAGAAATGACCTGTTTACAGTCCCTTTTCAAATGTCCTTGCTTTCCACATCCAAAACATCTAACATTCCTCAAACCTTTTGAAATTGCTTCTCCTACCCACATATCATCATGGTCATGAGCCTCCACATTAACTGTGTCTCTAATCCAGTCTTCCAAGGGTACAGATCTTGCCTTTAACGGCCTGATTATTCTTTTGCATGCTGCATTCGTGTTCTCAAAGGCCAAAGATTCAATTATTATCTGACTAGTTTCTGAATTGGGGACCGTTCTCTTTACTGCTGAAGCCAGTCTTTGTAAAAAATCTGTGAAAGATTCTTTTGGGCCTTGTGTAACTTTTGTAAATGACTCAGCTTTTTTTCCTGGTTCCTCAACTCTGTCCCATGCATTCAAGGCTGCCGTTCGACACAGAATTAAGGTTTGGATATCATATAGACATTGTGTGTGTTCTGAAGCATATTGGCCTTCTCCAATAAGCTGATCCTGGCAGACTTGTATTCCTTTATCCCTCCATTGTTTTTCTATGTTTTTAGCTTCATCCTTAAAATAAATGTGTCACTGGAACTTCTGGCTTGGCTCTAGAACAGCCTGTGCCAGCTCCCACCAGTCCTGTGGTGTAATCCTATTATATGTCGACCAAGAGTTTAACATTTGCTTTATATATGGGGAATGCATGCCATAAGATACTATTGCCTCCTTAAACCTTCGTAAATCCAACATGTCAATTGGAGCCCAAATATTTTGTGTAGTCATTTGATCAGGCATCTGTTGTACGGTTACCGGACAAATTAAGGGTGACTGTGTAAAAACAGGCTTTCTTTCTGTAACCGTATGATCCAATCTTGGAACAACTTCACTGTTAATTTCTAAAACTGTCATCCTGGCACTTAAATTGACTATCTTTTTGAATAGTAAAATGAGTATAAACATAGTAATACATTGCATAATTCGATCAATATTAATCATCCCATACAGTTGTTCCATTGTCACATTGCCTAAATTTGCAAACAAAGCCCAATTTTCTTCCAATGCACACAGAAAACCCATTTTTTTTAATGTGGAAAAATTTTTCTTTTAAATAGTTCCCTTTAAAATATTTGATATGGTAACTGACTTACCAAGTCTTCTTAGAACAGTAGAAATCCGAGGGAATTTCAAAACAGACACCTGCTGTCCAAGGTGTGGAGGGAGGGAGGGAGGGAATGAGAGAGAGAGAGAGAGAGAGAGAGAGAGAGAGAGAGAGAGAGAGAAACAGAAAACGAACAGTTTCCCCAAGGAAAGGGAGACTCTGGTAGAGGAAGCAAAGGCGCCGAAGAGGGACCTGGAGAGAGAACAGTCCCGCTGTTGCCAAGTGTACTACCGACGATCCACCACTAGGGGGAGGAGGACAGCCCACAGCGATGGCTCTGCAGGCAGAACCGGAGCAGGTGGTCCCCCGCCAAGCCCAGGGCCACGCAGACTCCCCTGGCAGCGTGCAGACCAAAGAGAAGGAGGTGCAGAGGCCCGCCGAGCCAGAGCAGAAGCCAACCCTCAAGCAGCAGCGCTCCGACCCTCGGGAAAGACTGCATGTTGAGGCGAAGGACCAAAACCAAACTAAGAAGGGGGAAGGGGCTCAGAACCAGACCAAGAAGGGGGAAGGATCCCAGAACCAGGGCAAAAAAATGGAAGGAGTTCAGAACCAAGGCAAGAAGACAGATGGAACCCCAAACCAAGCAGAAAGTCAGAGAGCAAAGGGAGGAAGAGAGAGAAGGAGAGAAACCCTGGCAGGGCAGGCCTGAGTTGTTTTTAGCACTGCTAACCGCTTGGGCCTACCGTCAGTCCGGCCTGGGCCCTGGCTAGGGAGCCGGCCGCCCAGGCGGGAAACCGGACCGGCTGTCAATGGATTCCTGTCACGTTGGGCACCACATGTAGACGTATTAAAGAAGAAACACAAAGCCAAGGTAAAGAGAAAAACCCAAGAGGTCAGAGCTAAGAGCCTTACCTGCTTGCCGCTGGCTAGCCTCTTTCGCCAAAGCAACCTCTCCGAGAAAAAGGGAGGTATTTCCTGTGCGTTCGTCTTTAAATAGAATTCTGTTCTGCCTTCTCATTGGTCGTAAACCCAACCACCTGACTGCCTCGTCACTGCTTGTTTATACAGACCTCCAGACACACATTGGAGCCTGTGTCTCCAATACTAGCTATATCCTTGAACACACAGAGATCTATCTAGCTCTGCCTGCCGAGTTCTGGGATTAAAGGTGTATGCCACCACGCCAGACTCTGGCTATGGCTTGCTGATAGCTCTGACCCCTAGGCAACTTTATTTATTAACATATAACATTTTGGTACAAAAGAAAATATCTCCATAGCAAAGTGTATCACTTAGCCCAGCCAGCACCTGTAGTTTGGTGTGGTGTATCCAACTCAGGTCCTCACATTTAGGCAGTACGCATTTTACCTACCAAGATATCTCCCAATTAAACTGCCTAATTCCTTCTATTGATTTATGAAATACCTTGATGATTTGATGATTCATCATGCAACTTTCTATAATTTTTGAATTATTTAGCATTTTATTGGTTTTACAAAAACAGGTATTCTGTAGCTAACTTTAGCTATACTATCCTTTTATACAAATCTTAGCTACATTAAACATAATTTACTTAGAGCTAGTTATTTGTTTCCTGTTTTTTATATTTGGTCTAAATAAAAAAAATGGGGTTAAAGTGGAATTTTTTAGTGTTTCCACTGTAGGTAAGATTAGAAGGCTTAGAGACAGACACTTCTCCCCATCAGAACTACTTTGTGCTAAGTACTTAACTCAAGTGCCCTTCTCCATGATCTTGATTGAGGAGCTATTTTTCATTCATGTTTTCATTAAGATAAATTACATACTTCATTACTTCTAGACAACTTCCATTGTTATCAGAATTAAATTGTTCTGGATTCAATCATAATTTTATGTTAATTTAATGATAGGACTATGCAGAATTTGTTAAATCTCAGTGTATCACACAGTATACTTTGCTTTTTTTTTTAATAATTCAACCAGTATTTCTCACGTTTATTTCATTCCTGCCTTTGCCATCAGGAAATAACATTAATTTGCCATGTGGCTTCTATATTATTTTACATAAGAACTAAAGTGATGCATATGATTTCTAACATAGTCTATTATCTGGATAAATGTCTTTGGAGCAAATAAAAAATACATGTAAGTAATATTACATGTAAATTATTGCCCATTGCTTAGATAAATATTTTATTGGGAAATTATTGATGTAAGGGCTTTGTAATCACACAAAATAAAATCTTGCTGTATAGTAATTTTTGATTTGTGGTAAAATTATAGATGATCTACATTTTATTGCTTACTAAAATTGTTAAATTTCTCATAATTATGATAGACCTGACATTAAAGGTAGCGTATAGATATCAATGCTCTCTTAAGTTAAAGTATAGGGTGTGTTTTATTAGAAAAAAGAGAAGAAAAGCAAAGAGTAGTTGATGGCTGACAAGCTATGCTGCTGTCTCTGTTTACTAGCTCAGAAAGCTCCATGTGGGCTGGTCGTTGGTGAGTTCACACTCTTCATGTTGGACTTAAATCACAGGGCAGAAACAGAATATTTCACTAGGCACAACAGGAATAAAATGTAATCACATATAGCATAAATAAAGCATTAAGTTTCAGTCTCATTTAACCACTGTCTCTTAACTACATGAATGTTAATAGCTTACAAGCTATTAAACACCAATAGTGTATCCAAAAGCCTATTTATTGGCACCCAAGCAACTCTAGCTAGTTTCACTCTAGGTGATTTTAAATTAACACCACCTGCATGAGATTCTTTTATTAGCAAATGAGAACAAAGGAACTGAATAGAAAGCACAAATAATGGCATGAAATGTGTAGCACGTATGGATGTATTGACCTATTTGATACATGCCTAACTGGTTCTAACGGCAAATTTGTGAAGTCTTTTTAATCACCAATCTTGACTTATTAAGGAATTGGAGTACTCATTAGAGACATCACCAACAAAAACAGAATCTGAGTCCTGGCTTTGGTCCCAAATTGCTCTTCATTTTTATGATTTTCGGGCTTTCCCTCTTTTCTAGGTAGTTAAATTTCTATGCTAGATATAAAAATCCCTCAGAGATGACCTGCATGCATTTAAACAACTGGATATTATACATTGTTTCATGAATATACTGTGCTTTTGTTGCTTTCATCTTTTTAATTGTGGTTCTTGGCAGCAAACATAAAGTGGCTGAGAAATTTATTCTCTAAGTATTTTAGATCATGATGGTGATGAGGGCCCTCAAATATCCCAAATCCTAAATCCAAATTTGAACTTGGGTCTTATTTTGCTTTTCAAGGTCTACCTTTTAAAACTATAATACTTACATAGATAGTTAAAAATCTAAAGGAAGGGCCATTATAATACTTTCAGACAAAACACATTTTACTTTGCAAGTGAGACTCACTGTGAAGGGCTTTATTGACAGTTGATGCAACACTTGATATGGGACACATTTTTGTGTAATAACAGGTCATTAAACATTGGAGCCTTAGAGACAGCCTTGCTCGTCTCACTCAATAAAATCCAGTGTCTTGGTAGAGTAGATTCACATGGCTTATAAGACTCACTTATGCATATCTTCTTCCAATTATGGATTTGGGGACCTCATTTATAACTTGAAATAAGGCACAGTGGGAATAGTTGCACACACACACACACACAAAACAAAGAAAGAAAAAAAGAAAGAAAGAAAGAAAGGAAAATAAATACCTGGGACCTGAGCTCTCCTTTTCTGGAAATCTGGTCCGTTTCTTTGCTAACATGTCATTTGCATCAACGCAAGGTTTAAAGCACATGCATTTTTCTTGGTGGGAATCAGAGACACTATGCTTTTACTGTGGTAAAATATTCTCAAACCCTTTCTTCCAACTTCTTGCCTTTCATAACCTGATTATGGTTTGTGACCAATTGGAAGGGAAGCCCAAGGGACTAGAATCAATTGGGATCAACACTTTCTAGGAGCATCAAAAGTTCTACTGACCTCCATTTGTTGGGAGACCATTGTGCCTATTGTCACACACATTACTGGGCATTGTTAACACTCTATATCCCACTCTGCTGGAAACTCTGGAATCCTAGACTTCTTTCTCTTTGGTTTTAAAATGAATGTTCTTACTGTAATAAACCATAATGTGCTTAGGACAGCTTCTGTATGTTCTTTTCCCAGTAATTTAGCAAGAGGATGCTCTTCTATAGACCCCAGTGTAGTGGTCTCCTGGGAAATCTTCAAGCCAGGAGCCAGGGATCATTGAGTCTAGCTTGCATTCTATCATGAAGCATCTATCATGGGAGGCCATCTACTTACTTTGCTAGGATCTTTTCTTTTGTCAATATAAAGCAAGCCTACAGGGTTCCTAAATTCAATTCCATGTCTGATAGCCAGTGATTTGTACCTCTGCCATGTTTTTATAGTGGTCTTACTTGCAGTTTCAAAGACAATAGCTCCAAAGGCCTTCATTTGGCAGCACATAAGCACACAAGAACACTTGAGTAGCAGGGGGACTGACTCAGTTTTGTTGCCTGGATATTCACTATTCAAATGGAGGACTAGACACTAGTCTATAAGATATTTGGTTCTCCTTACAAATATTACGGTGTGTTAAGCACTATAAACAATGGAGATGCTTACATGTAAATGCAATTATACATTTTCCTGCTAAGAAAAGTAAATTAATTTTTTTTAAATTTTGCTTAAATATTCAGACTGGGAAGCTTTCAAGAGATTATGAAATAGATTCTAGGGCTCTCTAAGAAATGTTCATAGAGTGACTTGATAGGGGATAAAGAATACTAGAATGCATTAACAGTGCACATTTGCTAAATTTCTGCATCAACATTGGATACTAAGGTCCTAGCCGGTGTTTCCTTGTTACAAAGCCATCATAAATCTTTTTTTTTTTTTCAGAGCTGAGGACCGAACCCAGGGCCTTGCACTTGCTAGGAAAGTGCTCTACAACTGAGCTAAATCTCCAACTTCCATAAATCTTGTTATTAATAATTATGACCTTGCCATCTATGGAGGCTTCTCAGATTTAAAACTATATAACAAGTTGTGATCCCACTGGAAAAAAATCTCCCATAGAAGAAAATTTGTCAAAAACACAGAAATATTAAATAAAAACAATTATTTAAACTTTTAGACAATGTTCAAAAAACATGTTCAGTTTCACAAAGAAATGGTAAAAATGAATATGGCTAATTAAACTCAACCCAGGCTCTTAACTCTGTTAATTGTTCTTGTATTTATAAGACTTTTTAAATTTTTGAGATTATAGTTTGATTACAAAAATTTCCCTTTCCTTTCCTCTCTCCAAAACTTTCCATATACCCTTCAAATTCATTGCCTCTTTTTTGCTAATTGTTATTGTATGCATATATGTATATATGCTACATGTATGTATGTTTTGGGGATGAACAATTTGAAACTAGGAATGATTCTTTCAAATATGATATAATATTCATAAAATATGAAATATGCCAATACATAGTTCACTAAAGGTCAAGCCCTAGATTTCTAAAATTTTACCAAATAACTCAGCCTGTTGCCAAGACTATGTATTACTCTCCACAAGCTGATGGAAGGGTCCATTGCTGAAGATAGCACCTGTACACCTCATTGAACAAGGGGAAGTCAAACTGGTGCCTTAATAGAGTCTTCACCCTACCTTTTAGCATTTTCAGTAAAGGAAAATATTCTGCAGGTTACCAAAAGAGAAACATAAATGCCAAGCTGAGAAACTAGCCTGTCTCAATTTTGTTCCTATAAGCCATTTTGAGTCTGTAACCAAGTTAAGTTTCTGTTTACTATAAAACTTTAGTTTCCTTTCCTCAGAGCTGGGCTGTGCCTTACCCCAGTACTCATAGGATTTACAGCAAACCAACGCCCCAAAAGACACCTGTTCTCAGAAGTGTTTTATACAAGTTGTTCCATAATTCACTTTCCTTAGCTGCCTGGACTCACTTCTGTAACCATGCTTATGTGCAAAATCCCCCATCCTATTTTTTTCTATAAAAAGGACTTGAGAAATTGTTTCAGGGCTAATCACGTAAACCTTGCCTTGGGGAGATACAGCTGCCCATTCATCTCTGATGTTTACACAAATAATGTGCCCATAATTTGGGTCAATGGTTTTTCTCCTTGATTCTATGGGATTAACAAAGCCAGCCACAAACTCCTTGATATTTTATGGTATTCTGTATACCATATCTGCTAGGTCAATGGTAGCACAAAGCTTTAGGAGTAACCAACCAATAACAAATTTGACTCAAGGCCCACATCACAAGATGGAACCCATATCCAACACTGCTTGGATGGCCAACAACCAGGGCCTAGACAGGCCAGGAATCTATAGTAAAACCAAATACTATTAATCTAAACATTAAAAAAATGTAGTGATAAAATGACTCCTAATGATTCTGTTATACTCATAGACCAGTGTGTTGTTCAGCCATCATTAGAGAGATTTCCTTCTGCAGCAGACAGTAACAAATATAGAGACTTACAGTCAGACAGTACACAGAGAGTGAGAGATCTTGGAACACTAAGCCCTAAATGGGATATATTCATTAAATTCTTCCACTCAGATCTCAGGGAAGCCCTTGTAAGAGGAGGCAGAAAGAGTGTAAAGAGCTAGAGGTGATGGGAGACACCAAGAAAGGAAGGTCCTATAAATCAGCGTGTGAAAACTCATTTGAACTCACAGAGACTGAAGCAGCATGCACAGGGCCTTCACAAGTCCTCACACATCTTCTGCATATGTACATATTATGGCTTCCAGTTAAACTGTTTTTTTGTTTTGTTTTGTTTTGTTTAATAGCTGAATGTTTTTCTGTGTCCCATCTGGTCCACAGGTGCTCAGACCCAAGTAAACACACAGAGGCTTATATTAATTAAAACTCCTCTGCCATTAGCTCAGGCCTACCACTGACTAGCTCCTACATTTAAACTCAGCCCATTTATGTTAATCTATATGTCACCACATGTCCTGTGGCTTTGCCTGTGTACCATTACATGCTGCTCCCTGGACGGCAGGCTGGCATCTCCTGACTCAGTCTTCCTCTTCCCAGAATTTTCCTTGTCTGCTTATCCCACCTATACTTCCTGCATGACTACTGGGCAATCAGTGTTTTGTTAAACCAGTGTACAAAAGCATTATTCCACAGCATTTCCCCTTTTCCATTTAATTAAAAAGGAAGGTTTTAACTTTAACATAGTAAAATTATATAAAACAAAACAGTTATCAGGCAAGAATTACAGTTTCAGTATCTATATTTATATTTGGCATAATTAAAGAAGATATCCTATCTATTCTATATTTGTGAGTCTAAGGTTTCATATCTACCTTATCTCCTCTCAAAACCATGGAAAACCATAATTATAATTATCTAGTTTTCAATTACATCAAAGACCTCAGAAGAATACAATATTACCTAAGTAAACAGGAAGAGCATTGTAAGCAACTTCCTAAAATCTAGAATGACAGAGACAGCTGCCTGCCTGGACAGTCACCTAAAGTTCCTCTGCAACTTTGGGACATCTATCTTCAGTCCATAGGCCTGAAGTCTCTCAGTCACTTTTCTCTGTGTCCTGTAGAATATCTGGCAGTTTCTTCTACGAAGGGGAACCTGAAGGACCATCGTCTTGCAAAGTTCAGTGGTCACCTTCCTATGGGTCCTCCATGTCCAGTCGATACAACATTTTCTCAAGCAGTCCAGGCAAGAACAGTTTCTTGTCCAAATGGCTATTTTTTCCAAGAAGAAGATAAACTCTATATAGAGTGTATTCAAAGCCCATCTTCTCTTTGAAGTAAATTGGTGCTGCCAAGATCAGATGTGTTTCACTGTCCAGAAAGTCTAAGTTTTTAAAACATTTTAAATGCCATATTCTGTAGGTCTTTGAAGCATTTGAAGATTACCTATCTATCTGAAATATATCTATGTATACCTAGAAAACTTAACTAATATGATTCTAAGTTTAATTATCATGAATGACTAATTATTAATCTGTATTTTTCTACACTACAATTTCAAATGAGTTGCACAAACAAAATACTTTAAACAAGAGTAGAAATATACATACAGTACAACAAAATTAACTTTAAATTTATATCAATAAACTAAAATCCATAGAAATATAAAACATTTCAAACAAGTTGTTACTCTTTAAAAGTAGATTCAATAATCTACCCTTTTATCTTATCATATCTATATCCTATATTTCTATATCATTTTGGGATTCTTGAGTATATGAACTAGTGGGTCTCTGATTCTTGTGCCTTCTCTTGGGCTTTTCTTCCTTTTGGTTTGTGTTGTCCAATTTTGATGTGATAGTTTTTTTTATAATATATTTTATTTTGTTACATTAAAATAATGAATGAAGGAGTTAATGAATTAAAGCTTGGCCACTAGTGTAAAGGTTAATAACTGAACTGTCATTTATACCTGATGGGAGAGGGAAAAATCAGTTTTCTCCAATGGAGTGTCATTAGATATATCAATCACTCCTGGGCTGGCCTCATGTTCAGGAGTAGTTGACCAAAACATAATGGACTGCACAGATTTTCTTTCTTTCATTTGACTACAGTTTGGTGGGGTTTTTTTTGTATTATTTTATTTTGTTTTCTTGTTTTTATGGGGAGGTTGTTGTATTGTGTTATTCTTTGGTTTTTGGGAAAGAACTTAAAGATATGTGGAAAGGGAGGGTGAGAGGATCTGGAAGTACTTGGTAGAGGGAAAGAATATGGTCAATTATATTTGAACTTAAAAATAGTTTCAAATTATAAAAATATAATAAAAACAACAAAAAATATTAAAAATGTATTTTTTTTACATAACTACTCAAAGAAATCAGTGACATTAACAATATGAAGCGGGAGAGCAGGAGGTGTTCCAGAGGTTCCCAAGGTGTGCTTCGTGCCGGCAGTTGAACATGGTACTGTTAGAATCACCCAGGTTATATTCATTTTTAAGGCATGCTGGGGTCATGGAAAGCAGATGTGAGAGGCCAGGAGGGGTCACTGGTGAAGGTGCAGCCTCAGTAGCAGTTGAAGGCCCAGGATTGGAGGGGTCATACAGAGAATTTGAGGCTTGGCATATTAACAGCCCAGCAGAGGCTACTGGTGAAAGTACAGTCCAGTTTAAACAGAAAACCTCAACATTTTGGAGATGACAATACCACAAGATGACCACCAAGAGCAGCAGCAGTGGAGCTATCAAAGTGGGCTTTGAAAACAAGCTGTGTGTGCTGCAGAGGGCAGAGCTCCAGAAGTGACCCAAGCCCTTTAGAGGAACCCAGAGTGATTGTGAGTGAATCTCAGATATTGGGCATTGTGTTTTTTACACAGCTGGGAGTCACATCTTGTTTTGTTCAGATTGTGACTGTGCCCTGGTTTTTCCTTCCTGAAGTAAGAATATGTATATAATTTTATAGAAGTCCACAATTGAGAAACTTTAAAATTTAAAAAAAAAGAGATTTTGTAGTTTTACAGAGACTTTGGAGCTTAAAAGAGATGGGGTATTATTAAACAGACAACTTCCAAAGTGTTTGAATTCATAAGACTGTGAAACTTTTTTAAGTTTATAAAATGTTTTATATCATGATGTCTTGATTAATGTGTAATCTTGTGGGTGAACAAGAAAGAAAAGGTTGTGACTTAACAGTGATTTATTTGTATGTCAAGTATAGAAGGGATCATTATTCAATCTCTGTGTCACTGAGGAGGCATGCTTTGAGGTCTTATATATGTTCAAGGCATGCCCAGTGTCCCATTTCACTTCCTGTTGCTTATAGATAAAAATTGTAGAATTCTCAGCTCCTTCAGCACCATCTCTGCCTTCACACTACCATGTTCCACCATGATGATAATGGACTGAACTTCTGAAATGTAAATGTTTTCCTTTATTAGAGTATTTGTGGTTGATATATTGTGTACCCCAATAAACTTATCTGAGGGTCAGAGAACATAACAGCCATAATATTAAACATAGAGGTTAGGCAGTGGTAGCACACGCCTTTAACTAGCATTCCAGAGGCAGAGATCCATCTGGATCTCTGGGAGTTCAAAGCCACACTGGAAACAGCCAGGCATGGTGACTCATGCCTTTAATCACAGGAAGTGATGGCAGAAAGCAGAAAGGTATATAGGGCGTGAGGACCAGGAACTAGAGCTGGTTAAGCTTTTAGGCTTTTAGCAGCACTTCAGCTGAGATTCATTTGGATGAGAACTCAGAGGCTTCCAGTCTGAGGAAATAGGATCAGCTGAGGAATTGGCGAGGTGAGGAAACTTTGCCTGGTTCTGTTTCTCTGATCTTTTAGAATTTACCCCAATACCTGGCTCCTGAGTTTGTTTTTATTAATAAGACCCTTTAAGATTCGTGCTACAAGTATTCATGGTTGTGGTGTCTCTTCACAGCAATAGAAACCCTAAGTAAGACAGATGAATAGCTTAAAACAGTTCAGTGCCCTTTTCCGCATATCCCTCTCTTTTCTTTTCTTTGGCTGACAAATGCATGCTTTAAATGCGCAAAGAGTTTTGGTTATTTTCCAAGTACCAAACAGAATTATCATGGGATTTCTCATTTGCCTTATGCTAAGAAGTAAGTCAAAACTTGAATGATTGAGAAATTTATTTTAGTGTTCAATACAGAACTCTCTGTGACTTAAAGCATTCATCTTGTGAGGTTCTCCCAATACTTCAGAAGGTGACTGTATAAAATACACGTCAGCAACAACAAGTAAGAATTATATATGCAGGTTGATTAGTTTCTAAAAGCTTGACAAATTTCATGTCACTTTGGCTGCACACCCAACTATAAAAATAATCTCTCCGTGTATTTAGTTCATAGATGTGCCTCATAAAAACCTTGACATTACTGACACTGCTAATTTTTACATATAATCTATAAAACTTCAAAAGAACCTTGAATAGAAACCATGAAGAAAATTGCAGTTATAGAAAACTTAGGTAAGCCACAAATATACTACAATATTGTGATCACCAGTGTGTTATAGAATTCTCCAAACATCTGGGTATGTAGTATATTCTGAATCATAATATGTATATATACACACATGTATGTCTGTCCGTGTGTGTGTGTGTGTGTGTGTGTGTGTGTGTGTGTGTATGTGTATAGACAGAGTTTAATTTTTTTTTTTTTAGCTTTTGGGGTAGAATCTGAATGGTGGATATTAAACCCAAGGTTCTCTTCATCTTGATCAGCCAAGTGCCCCGCAACTCAACTACATCCCCACTCCATAAAGATATTTATTTTTAATGCGTTAGCTCATGTGATTGCAGAGGCTGTCAATTCTAAATTTGTAGCATGGCCCTGAAGTTAGAGATCTAGTAAGGACTTCCAGTGATGCCAAACTGCCAATCTAACAATACAGGTAAGAGCTGATGCTGCACTTCAAGTTTATAGCTTTTCAGCCTGGCACAATTCCCTTGTGTTCTGGGAAGATCATTCTCTTATTCGAAACAGTTGGAAGAGGGCACTTCCACTGTGAAAGCATTCTTCTTTTCTACGTCAACTGATTTGAATATGAGGCTCAGTGGAAAACCCTGTCCCAGAAACATTCAGAGCAGTGTTTGACTGCATATAAGGTCACCAGTGTCAGGCCTGACATCTCTGTTAATTCTTTTCAGATTTTGTGACATTATCTTATATCCAGTTGATACAGATATCTTGAAATTACTATCATTGTTTAAGATTGATTGCAATATATCCCCCTCTATCTCCTGTCTTCTGAACTTCACAGTACCAAACTTGAAGGGATATGGAGGCAAGCAAGGGTATAATTTTAGTGCTACAATGAACACTATTTTGAAATATTGGAGGGGGGTTATTTCTTTGACAAAACATGAAACCTAGGAGGCTAGAAATTTCCATAGTTCAGATGTTCAGATCCACTGGATCATGGTCAGAAGACATAGCAACCAAAGCACCTCATTGATGTGGTAAGAGGTGCCTGAGGTAGCTGGGGATGTCTTACCTTCAGCAGTCTGAAACAGAGAGGACTCAAGCCATATGTTCACATAAGACCCACTCTCAGAGGCCTGATAGTCTCTCCCCATGAAACCTACAGCATCGCCAAAAAAAGTGCACCAGCTGGGGACCAGGACCAAGCGTTCTCATCTATAATCCCGTGGTGTAATTTTACCTAAACCTTAAAATTTGGCTTTATGTTCTCTCACGTCCTTACTGATATTGTCTTATTGACACTTGAGTGGCAAAATAAGTATATGATATTAGAATTTAAGTTAAGACATAAAGGAAAAACATTATTGGCTAATATTGTTTAAATTCTCTTATAATTCACGAGTTACATCCATAATGGCACAGTACAATTAAAACTGAAACAAAAATTATGAAACATGGGAAAATAATAAAAATGTCCTTCTGAGAGGAATACACAGCCAATAGATAATGATATTACAAATATTCTCCACATGTCTATCATCAGCATTCCACAATCTTACTAGGGAAAATCAACCCAATTCAAATGCACATTGTAGTCTAAATGGGCTGTCATATATGAGTGTGTACATGTGTGTATTTGGATACCTGCATATTTATATAGCCATCATTTTAAGAGAATTAGAGTTTCTTTAAAGACATAGCAATTTATCAATCACTATATTTTTTCTTGAAATTTCATGAGTAAGATAAAATTTTCTCAAATAAATTTAATTAAAAAGTGTGTCCATTTCAATTGGTGCATATTTGAAAAGATGTTTTTCCAAACATAGTCACATTTAAAATAATTCATAAAATGAAGGTTTTTTTCTTAATTTTTTTATTATTAATTACTTATTTCTTTCCCCAGCCTTATCACAATTTCCCCTTGTTCCCTCCTCTCTTCCAAGTTCCTTGCCCGTCCTCCCCCTTCCACTTTTTCTCCTTCCTCTTCAGAAAAGGGCAGGCCTCCCTTGGATATCAGCCAGGCACGGCATATCAAGTTGCAGTGAGACTAGGCACCTCCTCTCCTATGGAAGCTGGATGAGGCAACCCAGTAGGAGGAAAGGGTCCCAAAAAGCAGGGAACAGAGTCAGAGAGAGTTCCTGCTCCCACTGTTAGGAGACATGGCTCAGCCACTAAAAGCTAGGCTCATAACCAAAACTAATAAAATGAAGTTTTAAAGATCTATGAAGCCAAGCATCTGCCATCTGTGAGTGAAAAAAAAATACTGTTCCCTGTGCTCTGAGTTTTCATTAAAGGCAAATGGAAACTTAAGGTTCCTCTTACAAAGTACTCTCTTACTGTATTGGCATAGTATCAGGTAAGCATTATTTTTAAGATAAAGTATTCTTAGTGTGAAAAATGCAATAGAAATTGATCCATGTCTTCAAAACTCATTGTTTATCCCATGATAATCAAACATTAAACTCTCAAAATACAGATGTTCTCCAACTTACAATGGTTTGTGTTATGAATAATTCTTTGACTTTACCATGATGTAAGAGTTATCCATGGTCAGTAGATACCATGGCTGGCGTTTAGTTTTCTCCCTAGCTTGTGATAGGTGGCACTTTACTTTCTAATTATGCTGAGTAGGGACAGCTTGCTGCAGATCTGAGTCAGCCATAGAATCCAAGGAGGTTAAAAAAATCGATATGCTATATTGTGTTTTCAGATCATCTTGGAATGCCATCTTCTTTTTTTTTTTCTCTTTCTTTTTTCTTTTTTGGATTTCAAGATAACTTTTATCAGATTGCAATACCTTACATTCTTGTTTTTCTGTTTTAGTTGTTGAACATTGGATGTCAAGAAATATTTTCTCTACTAGACCTTAATTACTAATTCTTTCTTTTTTTTTCATTTTTCTTTATTAAGAAATTTTCTACTCACTCTACATACCACCCACAGATCCCATCTCCTCCCTCCTCCCACTTCCCAGCCCTCCCTCCCAAGCCACTCCACATTCCTACAACCCCCAAATCAAGGTCTCCCATGGGGAGTCAGCAGAGCCCAGCACACTGATCCTAGGGTATTCCAAGCCCGTCCACACTGTACCAAGGCTGTGCAAGGCATCACACCACAGGCACTGGGCTCCCAAAGCCTGCCCATGCACCAGGGATGGATCCCGATCCCCCTGTCTGGGTGCCCTCCCAAACAGTTTGAGCCAAACAACTCTCTTCCATAGGAATGATGTCTTCTTATGTCTACACCAACTACAGTTTCATATACTATATCCACCCAACAATTCAGTTTTTTTTGGTTTCAAGAGAGTATTCAACAGACTGTTCATTGGCTTTGCCTACCTGTAGGGTAATGTATCTCTTTTCAGTACATGTAAAGTAGGCTAGGCCAAGCTATGATGTTTACTAGGTTAAGTTTGTTAATTGTCTCAAATAATGTAAAGTGTTTCCTCCTGTAACACCACAGCTAGGTCACCAGTCCACTCTATGAGTGTCACATAAAGCCATGTTCTTTACTTAGGAAATAGTCAACATGGAGGCTTGGGAAGCTCTCCTCCACTCATCCATTATCCCACATGCCTTCTGCAACACACGTCTCACACTGTGGGTCAGGATCATGCTGAAATATTTCCATGACTGCTTGCTCTCAGGTACAATGTAGGCAAAGTGAACAATGGTCTTCTATCTCATTCATGAATGACAGCAGGGTATAAGTGCTACTATAAATTAATTTTAATTCTTTTTTATTTAAGAAAGTCTACCACTAATGCTACTTGATAAAAATCACAAATATGTCTCTAGATACATGAATCACCAATGGTTGTTGCCGTCTGATATTCATGGTAAGTATTTACATTCAAATGAAGAATGAAATATAGTAGTCAGACATATATAGTGACTTAATTAGACCATTAGTGGATTTTTATTGTAGCACATAATTGATGACAGCCTGAAAAGTTAACTGTACCTGAGAATTCTCCAGTGTTGAAGAATAGAGGTGTAGTTTTTTGTATATTTTTTATTTTTTTACTCTTTGGGGGCCTGCCACTTGGCTCCCAAATAAATACATGGAGACTTATTCTTACTTATGAATGCCCAGCCTTAGCTTGGCTTGTTTCTAGCCAGCTTTTCTAACTTAAATTATCCCATTTCTCTTTAATTATATTTTGCCTCTGGGCTTTTTACCTTTCTTTATTCTATGTATCTCTTTCCTGCTTACTCAGTGGCTGGCTCTGTGATGAGATGGCTGCCCCCTGGTATCCTCCCCCTTCTCCTTTTCTCACTCCTTACTCCTCTTTTGAGCCTAGATTTCTCTTCTTTATTCTCTATCCCTGGCAGCCTTGCCTATTCCTCTCCTGCCTAGCTATCAGCAGGAGATTATTAGATCTATCAGGTGTATTAGGCAGGCAAAGTAACACAGCTTCACAGAGTTAAACATGTGCAACATAAAAGAATGCAACACAACTTTGCATTATTAAGCAAATATTCCACAGCATAAATGAATGTAACACATCTTCAACTAATATTCCGAAACATAGAGGCTATGAAAATCTATCACGCTGAACACCCACACCTATTGTTCTTCAACAAATTGTCTTCTCATCAACATTTCATCATGGATGGGTGATGGATTATGAGGCCTTACCCCTCCCTGAGAGATGACTGGCACTTAGTGACTACTGCAGGAGGGAGCATTATATTCTTCAGCAGTATAGCCACTAAAATGCTGTCCATGATTCTGTAATTAACCTTCAAACCATGCTCATGCAAGCAACCTTTACTAAGCTCAGTGGTCCACACACAGAAAGACATTAAAGTTGGAGGGTGATTGCTTGGGAATAAGAAGTGCTTAAAGGAAAGAGAGAGAGAGAGGGATGAGAGAGGGTAATGGAGGTGAAATTGATAAAAATTCATTGTATAGATGTATGAGACTGTCAAGAATAAAGAATTAAAGTGCTTTCTACATGTACGAGATTATTATTCATTTACTTCTATAGTTATAATAAAAAATACTGATAATATAAGTTCTGTTGGTATGAAACCTGGTCAAAGTAAGGAATCATAAAACCATAACAAGAATACAATATGAACATCACAATTATAAACAAGTTGACAGACAATTATTCATATCATAATCTTATCCATTACCTTGAGTTTAACCATTTTCATCTGTTCCCTGTTACTAAAAATACACAGTTCTTCTACTCACCTAAATTCATATAAAATTGCAATAAAACATTCCATGATTTGTGGAGAAAAGTTTCCAATATTCATAATAATTTTTCAGAAAGCTAGTAAGACAAAAAATGAGATAGTTAAATATAGAATAAATGTAAGCCATCATATATACTCATTGAAAGAAACATTTTGAAATGCTTAACTATCTGGCACTTTGTAATTTATCATGTCAGTGAGGAACTTTTATTCAAATTCCAATATTGTAAATTTACCTCAATCTCATAATTACACACTTAGAACACAGCACAGGGTAATTTTGGTGCAGGAGCATTTTGAATCTAATTGCACACTAAAATTTGGTAATTTATTCTATATGTAGGCCTGCCAACTGCACCTATGTATAGACAATCATAACCACAAATTGACTCTACTGTGCTTTCTCAAAGAGAGTCTAATGAAAAGGGAAACCCACATGTGCAATTACTTACCCTCTTCACACAATGAAAACCTGGGGTTCCACTGCTCCACTTAATAATAATGAGCTTTTAGATTTTTTTCTAGCCAAACTTCTGACATTAAAAAGTATAACAGCAGAAGGAAAAAAGAAAAGACACTCCAGCACTTCATCTATGAATGAGCAAGTAGTGTTCAGACTACAAAAATTGTATTTTGTGGGGTTAATTCTACTTTCTTCTTAGGGATGAAATTGTTCAGTATTACTTTTTGATGCAGACAAAAATGTTCCCTTCTTAATTTTTTAAAGCTCTATAAGATGTTCTTCATTGTTGCTATTGTGATGTCTTAGATTAATGGCATACAGGATTGTCAGCTTTGCCTACACCTGCACTCTATCAAAGGGCAAGGCTTCATATGTCACGGTGATCAGGAGACACAGCATGAGTCCTGTGCACTGCAGAATGCTGCTGGGATGTTGGGGGAGTTAGGCAGAGCTGACCATGTTCCCAGGGAAGATGTCTCATGAGTAAGAAGCATGGCTTCTGTGTAACTCACACAGGGAGGGATGAGAAGGCTGTAGCTGGAGCTTTCCTGTGTCCCACCCAGTCCACAGCTGCTCAGACCCAAGTAAACACACATAGGCTTATATTAATTAAAACTGCTTGGCCGTTAGCTCAGGCCTACCACTGACTAGCTCCTACAATTAAACTCAACCTATTTCTGTGAATTTATATTTCGCCGCGTTTTCCATGGCTTTACCTGTGTACCATTACATGCTGCTCCCTGGACAGCGGGCTGGCGTCTCCTCCTAAGTTCTGTTTTTCCTTCCCAGAATTCTTCCTTGTCTGCTTATCCCACCTGTACTTCCTACCTGGCTACTGGCCAATCAGCGTTTTATTTATCAACCAATCAGAGCAACATATTCACAGCATACAGAACATCCCACAGCAGAAGGCAGTGACACTGCACAAGACATGATTTTCTTTGCTTACTGAAGATTGGAAACTCATTTATGCTGTTAATAACTTTAACAGTATCATCAATACTCAGGAAAATGAGGCCCTTTGGGGTTCATTGCTTATATTGGCCTTCCATATACCGTATTGTGGATGTGCTCTGGTAATGATAGCCTTTGAAAGTTAATTGATTCTTATACAAATATCTTCTGTTTTTGAAATAAGGGTTTTACTATTTCTATATTCCAGTTCTATTAATGCTTTAAAAATCCAGCTTTAAGAGGATATGATTGACAAATCCAATTGTACATTTTAAGTATTTGATGTGATGACTTTGATCCTTCTATGTAGTAAGAGATGATGTCGCCTGTAGAGCGGTCAACACCTCCACCACCTAATTATCATTTTGGTTTGTTTCGTTTACTATTGAAAACATTTAAGTCTTGCTGTCTTAGCAAAATTTCAAGTATACAGTTGAGTTTTGTTAATTGTAATCACATGGTGAGCATTTGATGCTCAGAACATACTTCTCTCCTGATACAGAAAGTTTTATCCTTAACCAACTCCTTCTCAGTTCATATTTATCCTGGCTTCTGGAAGCTGCTGTTTTACTCTTTATTTCTTAGAGTTTAATTTTATTTTAGATTTTTACATAATGCTAAAATCATAAATAACCTGTTACCTCTGTCTTATTTAACTCCTCATTATAATTCTGTTTGCGGGGCCTCTTTTATTTTTGAGGCTGAGAAACATTCCTTGAGTTCTAAGTAACCTCTCTTTCTTTACCCGTTCATCAGTTGATGGACTGTGGGTTTGATTATTGTGGATAGTGTTATAATGAATATGAGAGATCAGGTAGTATATTTATTGGTTTATTTTTGTATAGACACAGCTAAGGACTTTCTGAATAGAGGACCATGAAGGTAGGAAATAAGACAAACAATAGACAAGTGGGCCCTCATGAAACTAAAAAGAGCTTTTGTAAGACAAAGAGAATAGTAAATGGAGGGAAGAGGCAACCCACAGAATAGTAGAAAGTCTTTGTCAGCTGTACATCTGATAGTTAATTAGCACCAAGAATGTACAAAGAACTAGAAAACTAAACATCAAGAAAATAAACAACCCAATTTAGAAACATGCTGTGGAACTGAACTAAATGATCTCAAAAGAAGTATAAATGGATAGGAAATACTTACGGTGGTGTTTAACACCCCTAGTCATCAGGAGAATGCAGACTATTTAAGATTCTATCTCATCCCAGTAAGAATTGTTATTGTCAGAAATATACATGACAGGAAATGTTCATAGAACTATGGGAGAAATAACTAATGCCCATGGGAATGGGAGAGTTACTGGCCTGAGGTCAGGAAAGGCATTGTTATAAGAAGAGGAACATTTTAGGTTGATGAAGATGAAAAGACAATTCTAGAGCCATATGGGAGAAAATACGTAAGGGTTTTGCTATGGGGAGAACTTGTTCTTTGTGATGGCCATTCTTGGATGTGAACTTGACTACATCTGGAATTACCTAAAATCCAAAAAAGGAGGGAACATTGTGAGTTTTTTTTTTTTTCTTATTTGAAGTAGGTAGATCCACTTCTTCAATAGTTCACATCTGGCATCTCCACTATCAACTCTGTTTTCGCTATTCTGCTTCTCATATCAACTGTGTTCTATTAGCTTCTGTCCTAATTTGGTTTCTATTACTATGATAAATAGCATTACCAAAACCAGCTTATAGAGGAGAGGGTTTATTTAACTTACAAGGTTATGGTCTGTCATTAAGGAAAGTCAAGGCAGCAATCTGAAGGCACAAACTGAAGTAGGGAACACAGAAGAACACTGCCACCTGGCTTGCTACTCCTAGTTTACTCATTTTATATACCCAGGACCACATGCCCAGTGTGGCTCTGCCCAGAGTGGGCTGGTACCTTCCACATCAATTATCAATCAAGAAAATGCTCCACATACTTGCCTACTGGTCAATCCAATGGAGGGCATTTTCTCAATTTAGATTCTGTCTTCCAAGAGTACCCCAGCTTGTGTCAAATTGACAAAATCCAGAAAGCACAGTTTCCCATGTGGTTTTGATTGGAAGAATGTTTCCAACTTATCTTCTTATGATTCAAGCTGATCACAATGTCTGGAACATGGCAGATGCTAAATAATACACCTATTATTTTTCCAGAAATATAACCAGAATCTCTTCCATCTTTCTCTTTTTGCAGGGTGTCTTAGTTAAAGTGTCTGTTGGTGTGACGAAGCACAATGAACAAAAGCAACTTGGGGAGGAGAGGGTTTATTTTTCTCACAATTCTATATAATAGCTCATCATCAAAAGCAGAGAGGACAGGAACTCACACAGGGCAGGAACCTAGAGGCAGGAACTGATGTAGAGGTCATGGAAGGATTCTGCTTACTGGATTGTTCCTCGTGGTTTCTCAACATGACTTCTTATAGAACCTGGTACCATCATCCCAGGGATATCATCACCCACAATGGGCTTGTCCCTCTCCCACCAATCACTCATTAAGAAAATGGCCTACAGGGTTGCCTTCAGCCAGATCTTATGGAGACATTCTCTTAATTAAGGTTCCTTCCTCTCAAATGACTTTAGCTTGTATAAAGTTGAAATAAAACCATCCAGCACAGTAGGTTCAGTGAACGCAAGGATTTTTGTTTTAGTCTTTCCTTTCAGTCTATGCTTAGAATACTACATGGATTTACTATACTTGATGAATTATTGATAGATTAAATTATGGTTTATGTTTTATAAAACATTGAATATGAACTCAAAAACTAAAATTTTGAGTAGGTTAACTAAAATGAATTTAAAAAAATTTAAGGCATAAGCTAAAAGTGCATGCAACTTACTTTCAAACACTTTCCTGTTTCCAGCAAAATATATGCAGTGCCACTCTTTAATGCTCCCTAAAATACCTTATGTTCTAGAGGTTACTTTTGAATAATTAAAATATACATGAATAAGCAAAGTTTCCACTCAAAATCAGATTGCCAAGATCCCCTAGTAAGTGCACTTATGGATGCTCCTGGCTATGGTCCAAATGCAAAATATCAGTGTTATTAAATATACTTGTTGGTATTTAATCTGTTAATTATCATTTAACATCCTTGACATTTCAAGGGTTATTTCCAATCATCGATGCTAGATTGTGCTAGATTTCCCTTCCTTCTAAAAAGTTACATAAGCTTCTAACATCAGATGAATAAATATGCTCATCTAGATAGAATAACTTCTTACAGAATGACATCTTATGACGCTGAAACAATATACGGTCCAAGAATGCCTGTGGCATGGAGTCGCTCACTCTCTCTTTAGGATGTACTCATTGGGTGAATAATGAGGATGACAGCTTCAGTGTGTCTGTGAGTGACTGATTAACACAAGTTCTGCCTCTTAGTTCAAGCTCTCATCTACAGACCAGTAAAGTAGAAAGACTCCTTGCAGAAATCAAACTCTGATATCTCAATTTTCTTCAGTTATAGCCAGTGCCACATATGTTCTCAAGCAAGTTCTTAGACAAGTACTCTTCCAATTAAAAAAGATTTCAAACATTAGAAATACAACATGCTTAATAAAATACTGATAGAGAGATGTAAATCAATTGCAAATATAAGGCAATTCTTGGATTCTGATTAAGGTAAAACTTAGAAACATAAGGCACCTAGGGTAACTTGGAAGCTGAATAGATTGTTCCCTGTGTTTAGATATCCACAGTATTGTACATACAAATGAATGATGTGAAATCTGAAATTGTCTTCACACTTAGCCAGTGGTGGGATGCAATGATCAGGGTCAGTGAAAATGGTTGAGATCAACATTAAGATGCAGTCATTGGAGCTCTGCAGAAATTTATCAGGCTCATTGAAGGATTATTTATTTTTATATGTATTTTGCTGCTGTACAATAATAACAGTAATAATGTCAACAACAACAGCAATAATAATAATAATAATAATAATAATAATAATAATAATAATTTAAAAAATAATAAAAACAGGAGCAAAATGAACATATCCCATATTGAAGAGAACTAATGAGAAAATTTTACTTTACTGTAAAGTTATGTTATTACAACCAGAAAACAAAGCAGTGAAACACAGCTCTTTCTCAATTTCTAAGGTAGGTAATTTGAGTCTCTCTCTCTATCTATCTATCTATCTATCTATCTATCTATCTATATATATATATATATGATACAGTTTTTAAAGTCGATTTTTTAAAATTTTTTGTGTGTAGGTGCATGAATGCTATGATTCTTGTGTGGACATCAGAGGACGATTTGTCGAGAGTCAGTCTATGCTTCCACCTCATGCACTCTACAGATCAAACTCAGATCCCCAGACTGTGTCAAGAGCCTTTGCCCATCAGTCTGGCCCAGCAAATACTTTTGCATTTCTTTTTTAGCTTCATCTACTTGGTTTGCTCTTTCAGTGAAAGGCTTGGTCTTCTCTCCACAATACAGCAGCATATATTGTTGCATGTATACCATTACACTTTTCAATAGTATTTAATTTGAAATAAAACAAAATGGAAATTTCTATCTGCAAAAATCATAGGATAAAAATTAAAATTCAAGGCACTATCATTCAGCAGAATAAAATTTGGGAAGGCTTTTATTTTAACAAACTACCCAAACCAGAAAGAAATAAGCAAAAAACAAAACAAAACAAAACAAAACAAAACAAAACAAAACAGAACAAATGTATAAAAATACTGTATCTTGCAAAAAAAAAATTAGGTAGCAAGAGAATTTTAGTTGGGCATCTAGAGGTGATGAAAATATGCAAGGAGGAATGGTAGGAGTGTATTTATTTAATGCTTATTATACATCAGATGCCAATGCAATGGTCAAATCTAACACCCCAAAGAAAGTAATTGTCGTATCTTCCTGAAGCTGTCTTTAATTGCACTAAATATAGAGACTTCCTCTGGCAGCAGATACAGAGACCCACAGCCAGAGAGAGAGAGAGTCTAAACTGGAGGTCTCCATCAGATCCCTCTCCTCAGAAATAGGGGACTCTGTGGAAAAGAGGGAGGAAATACTGTAGGAGTCAGAGGGGATGGGGGACACAAGGAGAATTTGGCCCACAGAATCAGCTAAGCATGACTCACATCGGCTCATACAGACTGAAATGACAAGCACAGGTCCTGCAATGGTCTATACCAGATCCTGTGAATATGTCTTATGGCTGCTAACTTGATGTTTTTGTGGGACCCCTAATAGTTGGAGCAGATGTGTCTCTGACTATTTTGTCTGCTCTTGAGACTCTTTTCTTCCTATTGGGTAGCCTTGCTGAGCCTCCATCTAAGGGCTTTTGCCTTGTCTTATTGTGTCTTGTTTTGTCCTGTTTGTCTGTCATATCTTGGAGGCTTGCACTTTTCTGAAGAGGAAACAGAAGGAGACTGAATGGTGGGGAGGAGTGGAGAGAGGGAAAATTGTGGTTGGAATATCTTGTATAAGAGATAAAAATTGAAGTACTTTAGAAAGTAGTAGTATCATTAAATAAATTTACATTTCACTTGAATTCTTTAAAATATATTTTAAATTTCATTGGTGCCAGTTATGAAGTATTAGCAAATTGCTAATGTACTTGGAAAATTTATCTGAAATTTTAAACTTTTATCATTGAATAAAATAGCTAGATATCTTCAATAAAATATTATTGCATTTAAATTCTTATTATCATGGAAGTACTTCCAGGAACAATTTATTTTATTATATTATACCTTTATATTCAACCTTAACTTCTGTGTTACTATATATTAATTACATGCACTGTGATGGCTAGTCTTGATTGTGTACTTGACTATATATGGAATCAACTAAAATCTAAGGACCTGGTCATACCTATGAGGGATTTTTCTTAATAGGATGGTTAGTGTTGGAAGATCTGCCCTAAATACAGATCATTTGAGATCCATAGACCTATCCTAAATCTAGGCCACACCTTCTGGTGGCAGTAACATATAAAGAGCACAGAAGAAGAAGGAAGTTTTTGTTTTTGCCTGCTTGCCTTCACTCTTGCTGGCAAGTTCATCCTGCTGTTGAGGCATGCCTCCACTGGTGTTAGAACCTACTTCTTTGAGACTGCAACAAGATGCAAGACCAGCACAGACATGCAACCTTGTGGACTGAAAAATGGCCAGATTCTTGGGCTTTGTGTCAGGAGACAGTCATTGTGGGACTAGTCAAGCCACAGTTTGAAAGCCACTCTAATGAGTCCCCTTTTAATATAGATTCATTTTGGTACTTCAGTTCCTTGAAAGACCCCTGACTGATGCACATAGTTTAGTTTCTATTTCATACTACAGTTGTCTTGGCAGAAGTCTGAAGTATTTAATTGTTCTGTTGTTGATTTAGCTGTTGACTTCCATTAAAAAAAAAAACATTTAGGGGCACTGAATACACCATTTCTAAATGTCTTTCCTGAGGTATTGTCATTCAGTCAGTCACAGGGTCAGTTACAGATTAACTGACATTTCTTTACAAGCAGTTGTTGACAATGATATATATTGTTATGGTTTGAAAGAAAATGTACCCCATAGAGAGTGGCACTATTAGGAGATGTGGCTTTTTTGGAGTAGGCATGGCTTTGTTGGAGGAAGTATGTCACTGTGGAGGTTGGCTTTGAGGTCTCCTCTGCTCAAGGTATTCCCAGTGAGACAGTTCACATACTGCTGCCTGTGGATCAAGCTATAGAACTCTCAGCTCCATCTCCAGCACCATGTCTGGCTGCATGCTGCCATGTCCTACCATGATGATAATGGACTAAACCTCTGAAACTGTAAACCACCCTAATTAAATGTTTTCTTTTATGAGATTTGCTGTGGTCACAGTGTCTCATCATAGCAATAGAAACTCAAAGGAAGAGACATACACATTATATAACTTTATATGTTATATATGACTCATATATGTTATATATTAATCACATATATAATATAAATCATAACATTTATGATACTCTTTTACCAGCAATTGTTATTAATAATTATATATGTGTGTGTATATATATATATATATATATATATATATATATATATGTGTGTGTGTGTGTGTGTGTGTGTGTGTGTGTGTGTGTGTGTATAAAATCTCACTCAGTTGCTAACCTCTAGGACTCTTGGAACCCGAAGTCTCTGGGTGTCCAAATTAACTTTTTATTTTCTGGGTCAACGTTCTTAATCTATTGCCAATGCTGCTAAAGAATAATACTCTTCTGATTTTAAGGCCCTAAACAAGGACCATAGGGAAGTGTCCAGATACCATTTTTTTAAATGTAGTTACAGAAGGATGCAAACATGTTCGTGATTAAATTTAGACACCTTTCAAGGAAAGAGGACCAGCGAAAGAAACCCACTCTGACCCTGGAACCCAGAACCAGTGAGAGAAACACAGCCTGAATCTGGGACCAGATCCTGTGAAAGAAACACTTTATCCCTGAACACAGAACCAAATAAACATGCCCTGACTCTGAAACCAGTGGCAAAGAAACACACTTTGTCCCTAGAATCAGAGCCAGTAAAAGAAATACGCCATGGCCTTAGAATTAGAGCCAAAAAGGTAAGAAAGACCAGTGAAAGAAATACAGTTTGGCTCTGAAATCAGGGCAATCTCTGCCCTTGACTAATGAAACTAACCAATCCCTGAGCAGGAAAAACTAACCAATCCCTGAACAGAAAATATTCTCCCCGGAGAAACTCTGCCCCTAAGAAAACCTATATAAACTACCCTGCCTGGTCAGTTGTTGACTATTCTTTACCACCCTGGTAGAGGCAGCCACTTTCCTGGACTCCTTCCCAAATAAATCTCTTTCCCAAAAGAGTCTGGGGTGTGATGATATTCATTTGCCAGAGCAAAAAAGAACCTCTCTAAGATGTCCCTTAGGGGACTGAGCAAGGCAGAGCAGAAAAAGTAACATTTCGCCTGAGCCAGAGAGATTGCTACATTTCTGCAGGGGTTTCCCGTTCAGCAGAGTGAAGCAAAAAAAGCAACATGTTGGGCTGGAGAAGAAGCAAGGCTCTGCTGAGAAGCCTCCTTAAGTGGCGGCTGAGAAAAGCTCAGTCAGCTACAGTGGCTCTCTAGGAGAGGAGCAGGATTGCTATATCCTGTGATGAGACCACCCCCCACAGCACCCCAACTCAAGGTATAGCCTGACTCCCTGAACAATAAGGATACCTTTCCCTCCAGAGCCAAGCTATCTCATTGCAGCTCCAGCCACCAGAGCTATCCTAGCTGCTCAAGGTATTGCCTGACTCTCTGAGCAGTCAGGACATCTTTCCTTCCAGAGCTGAGCTGTCTCCTTGTAGCTCTAGGTGCCAGAGCTGTTGTTCTAGCAGATCAAGGCATTGCCTGACTCCCTGAGCAGTCAGGATACCTCCCCCTGCCCCACAACAGATTAGCAACATGTGCTTGCATACAAGTTTCATATCTCAAAGAAAAATCCCAGACATTTCACAGTCTGACACCCCCTCAGGTATCGATTTCTGGATTTTCTTGTGAGGGTGACACTATGACATCTTTAATGCCCTACTTTTCATGAATAGTATAACACAGTGTAAATTTGTGTGCCGTTGTTGACAGATGAATAACATTCAACTGCACTGATATTCCACATTTTGTCAATCCACTCACTGAGTTATGGTTGTTTCTGATTTGGATATACTATGAATAATTCTGATGCAAACATTTGTAAACTTTTTTTGGAGCATTTGGGGTTTCCTGGTTAGAAGACGAGAAATAAGACTGCTCAGACTTTAGAAGATTGTGTTTTTAGCATTTTAAGAAACTGATAAATTGTTTTCCAAAATGGCTGCATTACTAATATTCCCCTTAACAAAGAATGAGTTCTTTCCAAACACTTGTCAATTCGTAAAAGAGGTATTTTGTTTTCACTTAGACTGTTATTTCCATAATGGTGAGGTTGTGGTACATTCACTTGCATATTGATAATCTTTACTTTTTTTTGGCTAATTATCTATAATGTCTATCTTAGGATTTTCTATCTTAGGTTTTTTACTGCTAAAAAGAGACACAATGACCATGGTTACTTTTTTTTAATTAATTTTTTTATTCTTTTATTTATTTTACATACCTGTCAAAGATCCCCCTCTTTCCTCCTCTCACCCCTCCAATCTCCCCCTCCCAACCTACCCCCCATTCCCTCCTACAAGAAGGTAAGGCCTCCCTTGGCAAGGTACATTTAGTAGAGGCAGGTCCAAGTCCCTCGCCCTGTTTCAAGACTATGCAAAGTGTCCCATCATAGGTAGTGGGCTCCAAAAGTCCTACTCATGCACCAGGAATGGATTCTGATCCTATTGCCAGGGGGCCCCTTAAGCAGATCAAGCTACACAACTGTCTTCTCTGCAGAGGGCCTCGTCCAGTCCCATGCAGGCTCCACAGCTGCTGATCTAAATTTCATGAGTTCCCACTAGTTTGGTTTGATTGTCTCTGTGGGTTTCCCCATCATGATCTTGATGCCCTTGTTCATAGAATCCCCTTTCTCTTCTACTGGACTCCTGGAGCTAGGCCTGGTGTTTGGCTGAGGATCTCTGCATCTGCTTCCATCAGTTACTGAAGAAAAGTTCTATGATGACAGTTAGGGTATTCACTGATCTGATTACTGGTGTAAACCAGTTCAGGCACCCTCTCCACTATCACTAGTAGTCTAAGCTGGGGTCATCTAGCACCTAGTTTCTCTCTCTTTCCCCATGATGTCTCCCGCTGTTATGGTATCTCTTTCATTGCTCTCCCACTCCATCCATGTTCCAGCTTCACCATCCCATTCCCTTATGTTCTCAACCCCCATCTCCTAGCCTCCATTGCTCACCCCTCATCTAAAATTTACTAATGGAGATCTCATCTATTTCCCCTTCCCAGGGTGATCCATGTGCCCCTCTTTTGGTCCTCCTTGTTAGCTAGCTTCTCTGGAGCTGTGGGTTATAGTCTGATTATCATTTGCTTTACATCTAGTATCAATTAAGAGTGTGTACATATCATGGCAACTCTTATAAATAAAAATATTTAATTGAGGTGGCTCGCTTACAGTTTCAGAGTTTCAGTCCATTTTGATCAGGATGGGAAGCATGGCAGCAAGCAGGCAGATGTGATGTTGGAGCTGAGAGTCCCTACATCTTGAAATTGACTGACTGTCACACTGAGAGAAGCTTGACAAAAAAAAAAAAAAAAAAAAAAAAAAAAAAGACCTAGAAGCCTGCCCCCACAGTGACACACTTCCTCCAACAAGGCCACACCAACTAATAGCGCCACTCCCTTTGGGTGCCATTTTCTTTCAAACCACCACAATGACCTTACCAAGAGAAGGTTTGATAATAGCTTATCCTTTCTGATTAATCTATTTGTTCTTAGATAATTTTTAGTGGTTTTTTTTCTTTTTTTGGTTTTTCGAAACAGGGTTTCTCTGTGTAGCTTTGCGCCTTTCCTGGAACTCGCTTTGGAGACCAGGCTGGCAATTTTTAGTTTTATTGGAAAAACTAAACATGAAAGACAGAGTTCTTTATTCTCTCTGTCATCCAGTCACAGTTTCCTGTATTGTATTCTTGCATTAGTGTGGTCAACTTGTTGCAAGTGATATATGTTTATTAACTAAGCTTTATATTTATATTTGGGTTTACTAGTAATGTTATATATTCTATTATATATACAACAATTATATATACTAAGTATTTGTCAAATTCAGATGGTGTGGATACACTATTATGGTATCATATAAAATAATTTCAGTGCCTTAAAAATCTGTCTTTAACACACTCACTGTTGGCTTATTCCTATCCAAATCCTGGGAAGCATTCATCTTTTTTCTGTCTTTGCACATCTATCTTTTCTAGAATGTTTTGGAATGATAAAGCGTGTAGCCTTCTTACATTGACTTCCTTCAGTCAGAGCTATGCATCATGGTGCCTCCATTGCTTTGAGAAAGCTCAGAAGTTCATTTCATGTTGATCAGTCTACCTTCCATTGCATGGATGAGCTACTGTTTGTCTACTATTACCATCTTTTAAGGAAATTCTTGGTTTTTTTTTTTCCAATTTTGTAAACAGTGAGCAGTCATACTTTTTCAAGTCATTTGAGCATACCTTTAGAGCCATGGTTTTTGATCTTAAGGAAAGAGTGTTTATTATAAAGTAATGAATCAAATCTGTTCCAAAGAGATCACATTATTTTGTATTTGTACTAGCATTGAGGAAGAGTTTCTTTTGTTCAACATCCTTGTTAGAACTTGTTGCTATTATTGTTGGGGGGGGGTGGTTATCCATTCAAATACATATGCAGTGGGATCTCATTGTTGATTTAATTTGCAGTTTTCTAATAACATGATGTGCATGTTTTTCAAATGATTATTTGAAAACAATTCATCTTCCGTGGTGAAATACTTTTTCAAATCCTTTGTTTGTCTACATTTTAGTTGAACTGTTCATTTCCTCTTGTTGCATGTAAAGGGTCCTTTGTGTGCTTTGGTCACAAAATCTGTATCAAATCAGTGCTGGCAGAAAAAATTTCCTTGTGTCTGGTATGTCTTTTTCTTTTTCTTATAATGCAGAGAAAATGCTCTTAATGTTCATGGGGCTCCACCTTTCCATCTTTTCATCACTAATTGTACATTAGACACAGTGCAGGACAGCCTTGAGCTTACAGTGCTTTTGCCTCAGGCTCCTGAGTGCTGTGATCACAAGTGTAAACCACTACACCTAGCTATGTGGCTTTATTTTGTACTTATTTTTTAATGATTATATTATATTATATTATATGACCAATTATCTATTCTGGAAAGAATAGCAAGTGTTTTTTGCAAGTATTTTTGCCTCTACATAAATTATTATACTTTTTCATTTTATTTCTGGTATCGTTTGAATAACAAATGTTAGTAATTTTGAAGTCTAATTTATCTTTTTTTAATTGATATTTGTTTGTGTTGTAGCTAAGAATCTAATCCAAGCTAATAAAATTTTATTTCTGTTTCCTTCTAAGAGTTTTGTGGTTTTTGACTTGTAAATATGTCATTTTTTGAGGCATTTTAAAGTGTTTATGGTGGTAAGATAGAGATTAAACATAATTCTTGTACACATGAACATGTGGTCATCCTAGCATCATTTTTTCCAATGAACTGGATGTCTGTTGTTTCACATCTTGGTCAAACAACAGTGAGACCCACATTAATTGACAAGTTTATGACTGGACCCTCAATTCTGTCAGTGATCCTCATGTCTACCTCTATGTTTATGGCATGCTGTCTTCATTGTTGAAGTTATACAATATATTCTGTAATCAGAATGTCTTTTCTACCTTTGTTTTTCCTTATAAATATTGTATTGGCCACTAGGAATCCCATGTGCTTTCGCATGAATCTTAATGTCATACTGTTAAATTTTGTATGAGAGGCATCTAGACTATTCAGGGAAACTTAATTCTATTTGTGCATCAACACATGAATTTTGTAAACATTAGCATCTTAAAATATTGAGTACTTTTCCACATACATGGAAATACATATGCATGTACATATACATGATGCTTTTCTACTTATTTATGTTTAGTTCAACACTATTTATTTTGTTGATGTATAATTCTTATACATTTTTTGGTAAGAGAATTATTCAATATGTTATTATGTTGATAATTTCTCTTAGAAGAAATACAATTGATTTGATATGTTGATCTTGATTCCTGCAATCTTGTTGAAGTTATTTTGTGCAAATAATATATTTTTGTTAGTAAACCACCTAGGGTTTTCATATGCAGTATCATCTCATGTACACACAGGTAATGGTGCTTTTTCTTCCCAACATGAATAACTTTTGTTTAATTTTCATTATTTAATTGTTGTAACTGGAGCCTACAGTGCAGAATGAAGACAAGCAGGAAGAGAGCTGTGTTGTCTTTCCTAATCTTAGGAGAAAATATCCAGTCTTCCACTGTTAAGGGGGATATAACTCAGAGGTTTTGACTGATGGCCTTTACCTGGATGTAGAAGGTCATTTCTATTTATGGTTGGTAGAGCATTTTTATTAGAAAATTGTATCAAATTTCAGCATAACTTTTCCTGTCTACGTTGACATTATCAGGCCTTTTTTATTTATTAATATTTTGAATAATATATGAGAGTTAGATCAACATTTTCTATCCGGGTACATTATTTTGGTCATGGTTTATAATTTTTAACATGTTATGAAACTTAATTTCTAATAATGTTTTAGAATTTTTCCATATGTGTCTTTATCTTCAAATGATTTTTTTGAAATAATGGAATCTTCATCCAGTATGATATGTAGATAATACTGGCCTCAGAGAATAAATTACTATTTATTCTTTTCTCTTCTCCATCTTATTTTGGAGATGTTTTTCCAGGATTAGACTTTTAAAATGTATTATCTAGAGTTCCTTTGTGAAGATATCTGGGCCAGATTACTGTGCTGACAGAAATTCTGTGACTATCTTGGCTTGCTGAAAGTCCATGGAGAACCTTGGCTCTTTTCCTTGAGTCATTTACAGTACTTTCTGTGTCTTTGAAAACATGTTGATTTTATTGTTTCCTGACAATATGGCATGTATTATTCATAACATTCTTTTAAAAATATGTATTGTTTTCTTTTAGTTATGTACATGTATGTGTTTGTGTATGTGTATGTGTATGTGTGTCCAGAATCCAGCAGATGCCAGAGGTAGTAGATTTCCTGGAAATGGAGTTACAGGTGGTTGTGGGCCGCCTGATATGGGTGCTTGGAAATGAACTCAGGTCTTCTGCAGAAGCAGTGGATATGCTCAAGCACTGAGCCATCTCTCCAGCCCCTGTGTGCCTCCTAATTTCAGTAGTACTGACATTGCTTCTGCATCTTTGCTCTCTTTACATATTCCTATTGGTCTATCTAACATCTATCTATAATTTTGTGTATGCATACACAAATATTTTGTGTTAAAGTCTATAATTTCAAACACCTTTCTCAGTGTTTATTTCTTTTCTTCTATTCAGACTGCAGAATATATATTATTTCTGTTTTCATTTCCCATTGCAAATCTGTTATTGATTTTTTTCTAGTAAATTTCTCACTTTGAATATTTGGTTTTCAACTTCAACATTTTCCATTAGTTCTATTTAATTATTATTTTTTGCTTAATTATCTATGTCCTCTACTTGATGAGTTCTTTTGCCCCCCCCAATGGTAAAGATCCAAGCTACTGCCTTGAATTTGCTGGGCATGCATTCATCCTAGTCTCTTTTTCTTCATTTATTCCTTTATTTTCCTTGTATGTATGTATATATATATATATTCTTTTTTTTCCTTTTTTAAATTGATTCTTCCTAGATTTCATATTATGCATCCCAATCCCATTCATCTTTCCCCATCCCTCCATATCTGCCCTCTACCCTTGCAACCCACCCTCAAAATAAAATAAAATTTAAAAGAAAACTCAAACAGACAAACAAAAACAAAAACAAAAACAAAACAACACCACACATACACACACACACACACACACACACACACACACACACACATGTGCGTGTAAGCTGTAGTGTGACACAGTGAGTCACACAGTATACCCTTTAGTCCACATATCTTTACTTGTAAATATTCATTGCAATGAGCCATTGTCCTGATTCAAGTCCTCTGGTGTCTGTACACCCTCAATACTGGGCCCTCACTGGGACTCCTCTTGGATATCCTGTTGTTGCCTTGTGTCATGGAAATCCCTCAGCTTTGGATATGCAGGTCTTGTGCCTCCATATGTTTCAGCAGTTCATAGACGAAGTAGATGTTGGGGTGAGCCAAGTTCTGAACTTGGGTGGTAGCTGAGTTAGTCAGCCTGCCAGTTTTCCCTCATTGACACCACCAGGACATTCTTTCCAGCATTGATCTAGCTAGCTCACTCCCTGCAGCAGGCAACAAGGAGCTAGGCCAGTTCAGCTACATCCATACCCACTGGGTCAGCTCTACTGTTTTGTCTGGGCAAGGTACAGGGCTTG
>CABHPP010115640.1:1778-23358 GCA_902168425.1 Peromyscus attwateri
GCACACTGTAGACAATTCCTTTCCTAAGAAAGTAACACTGATGTCCGCTGCCAGTTGCTAGCAGAATCCTTGCTTCTGTCTGAATGCTCATGGGCACACTCTTTACTCCCCCCATATCTGTTGACATCCTAGTCTCCTAAACTCCCAAAAAGCACTGATTACAGTGTTCTGGGGTTTCTGTCACCCATGTATCTCCAAACTCTTGTGAATTCTTTTTGAAAACCAGTTCCAAAGGTCCAAGAACCACACGGTCAGGTTTATAAGAGGAATGGCCGTATGTCTCTTGTACCAGCTATCCAGACTAGTTAGGTTGCTTTTTGTTTTGTTTTACCGTGACAAATGACCAGATAAAAAAACAGCTACAGAAGAAAAGACCTGTTTTGGCTCATGATTGCAGACAGTTACGGTCCATCACAATGGGGAAGACATGACAGATCCACGGTGGCAGCTATTCGTATGGTAGGGACAAGGAGACAGACAGCAGGACCGGAACCAGGCTTCAGGTAGAGCCTTCAAAGGCCTGAGCCTGCTGCCTTATTTTCTCCAACCTGGCCCCACCTCTCGAAGGTTCTACAGCTTCCTAAAATAGTGCTGTTTAGCTGGGGATTGAGCTTTCAAAGTGTGAGCCTGTGGGGACATTTCAGACTCAAACTATAACCTAGTCCTTCTTAAATTATAAATGGAATTATAAATGGATTATACATTCTCAAGCTGAGTTCCTAAGAAGGAAGGCTTTTTTTTTTCTTTTTTCCTTTTGTTTTGTTTTTTTGAGACAGGGTTTCTCTGTGTAACTTTGGAGCCTGTCCTGGGACTCCCTCTGTAGACCAGGCTGACCTCGAACTCACAGAGATCCTCTTACTTCTGCCTCCCAAGTGATGAGATTAAAGGCGTGCAGCACCACCGCCTGGGTCAGAAGGCTTGTTTTTAACTCCATCCCCTTTATAAAAACTTGAATTTTGTACCATGAACAACTCATATACAGGTGTCTACTTTTTCCAAATGTTTAAATTCTAACAGGAAACCTAACAGGAAACAATTAATATGCATGGGAAATATATTTCCCTGTGTGTTGTCTGTCGGTCTAGAGACGGAAAGGCGGGGGCAGATGGGCAGCGTACTGACAGTTGTATAATCTGCTAACAGAAGTACAGGTGTTCCTAGCCTCCTTGATTTTTGTCATTGCAACTTTTCTGTAAGTTTGACATTTTCCAAATTAAAAAGTTCTTTTTAAAATCACCACGGAAGGGAAATGGGCCCCAGCTGCTGGGCTGTCGGCATCAGGGCTTGTTTACTGGAGGGAAGCGATTTCTCAGCCGTTTTCTTTCTTGCCATTTGTGGTGCAAATTTAGGTTTCCATTCACAGACCCTTTGAAAACTCATTTCCTGGAATAAATCCTCTTGAGGAGTTTCACAATAACAAAAATTAGAGGAAAAATCACGGCTAATGTAATAACTCTCTCCAGATTGATAGCATCAGGTTTAGCAGATGACACACGGAACACCTTTGTGACTGTGGAACTCTCTCCCTAATATTTACATTGAAATTTCCCCAAGAGAAAAGGAAAGGGGAGGAAAGGGGCTCGAACCCGGTTAGTTCTCCCGAGCAGGCGCGGTGAAGAGGCTTCTGAGTGTACTACTTCATTGACTGCCACGGGCTCTGTGAGGCCAACTGGACCATCCCTGGTCCACTGCTGAGGACACAGACTCAGGCCGGGGTTATGTCCCACCCAACCTCTGTGGCTGCCAGTGAGAGAACTTCATCTGGGGGCTGGGAGCCGGCTCGGTGGTTAAAGGCACTTGCTGTTCTAGGGAGAGCCTAATTTAGTCCTAGCACCCACATGGGGGGTTCATAATCAACTGTAACAGCTCCAGAGGATCCAACACCCTCTTCTGATCTCTGGGGTTGCCTACACACATCACACACATGCATTACACACACACACACACACACCCCACATCACACACACACACAAATCAAATAAAATTTTTTTTTTTAAGTAAAACTTCATCTTGACTGTCTCAAACAGCCAGGATGTCTGTTATCTCACAGGAGCCTGGAAACAGAAAGAAAGGGCAGTAAAGAAGTCCGGGGATTCAGCTTGCTGTAGCAATGAACTCTGCCTCCTAGCTAGGTGTGTACGGCTTACCGTCAGCTGGCATTCAGCCTGTTTTCGTTTTGTTTTGTTTTATCTTATTTTAGTTCTGGGACGCACAGTTCCATGCATGCTAAGCAGATGCTCTATTCTGAGCTCCAGCTCTTCCCTCTGCCTTTATCTTAATGGGCACATATGATTATTATTAAAGAACACGGGGCTTCCAAACAGCTTTGAAAGAAGTCATTGCCTCTTTAGAGAAACATTACTCATACTATAAACTCGGGGTTTATTTTCTCATCAAGATTAATATTATTTCAGTGTTTTTACATTTGAGTTCATTGGTTCGGCTTATATCATTACATACTCCTACATCATTTTGCTGCTTGGCCTTATTTAGAAAATAAGGCAATTTTCTGGTCATAAAAATATTAATTTTAGATCAAAAACAGTTTGAGTCATTTTAACATCTTTCATGATTTAAATTATTTCAAAAATAAGGATAGGACTAGAGAGATGACCCAGTGGCTAAGGGCACTTGTGGCTCTTCCAGAGGACCTGAGTTTGGTTCCCAGCACCCACGTTGGGTGCTTGAACACTGCCTGGAGCTGCAACACTAGGGAATCTGATGCCCTCTTCTGGCCTCTGTAGGCACCCATATGTATGTGACACATCCATACATTCACAAATAAAAAATACTTTTAATAAGATAAAAATAAATAAGGATGTCACCAGTTTTCTTGCAGATAATTCTTTCCTTTGCATGAAACCATTCATGCTATAAAAAATTACTGATGTTATTTTTAAACCAGCAACCACAAGCACATTACTAACATTCTTCAGAAGTTCACATCTGATATCCTAATCAAATTTTTAATGTTTTGTTGGCAGCCTGTCTTTATTAGACTGGCTTCAGTTTCTGCCCTTTTCCTAAACTTGTGCCCAGTGCAGTAGCGATCAGGAAACCTCAACAACATTTTCAGATTAGACGATAATTTGCTCTGCCCTTGAGCATCATTTTGTAAAACCAAATGGTTGCCCTTGATCAGAGATGAAAAACAAGTTTTATCTCAAGATCTGACTATGATTAGTGATGGCTGCCTGTATAGCTGTGTGACTGATTGGTAATGTCTGCCCTGGGCAGAGAGTGGTGGCAGCCGTACAGTGGGCTTCTTTTCGCAGAACATATAGTTTTTGTGTTTTATTTGTTCATGAAAAGATAGTTTTTATTGAAGCATATGATAGGAGATAACTGCACGTATACTTTGATCATACTCATCCTTAAAGTCATCGCTATGCTGAAAGGATGTGCGTGTCCATCTCCTTCTAAGGTTTGGTCATGGCCCCTTGGCAATCTCCCTCTTTCTTCCGTGCCCGGGTTTTCCAAAGCCTGGACAGCCTCTAGACTGCTTTTTGCCACCATGGATGACCTTTCTTTTTCTAGATTTTTTTTCTTTTATGGAAATAGACTCAGGCATTGAATCCTTTTTAGCTGTTGCCTTTCATCGCTCATAACCGGGATTCACACAAGTGGCTCCAGGTATCAGGTTCCTTCCTTTTTCTTGCTAAATAGCTTTCAGTTACATAGAGACAGGACTACTGAACAAACAGTGGGCCACTCTTTGTTTACTCACTCATGTGTGACTGGATGTTTGAGTTGTTTCTAGATTTAGGTTGTTAAAATAAATGTCTTCTGGACACTGAAGTGCATGCCTTCTTTGTAGACAAGCTCTCATTTTTCTTTTGTGGATATCTGGAAGCAGAATGGCTGTACGAAAAGATTAGGGTGCACGAGTCACATTTTAAGAAGCTGCCAAACTATTTCCCAAAAGGATTCTGCCATGTGGCGTTCCCACCAGCAGAGTATAGGACATCCAGTGTCTCTGCTGTCACCCTGTCAGCAGGTGGCCAACCAGTGGTATGTTCACTATTTTTAATTTTAGATGCTTAAGATACGTGGTGGAATTTTGTGGTGGTTTTAATTTTGTTTCTGTAATACCATTTATATTGGTCATCTTTTCATGGGCTTTTATTTTTGTTATTGCAATAAAATACATAGAGCATGAGATCTACCCTATCACACTTTAAAGTGTACAGTTTAATATTGTTAATTATATGTACACGGAGGTGCAGGGTTCGTGTGGCTTTTTTGCTACCTTCTGTAATGAGATGTTTGTTCAGGTCTTCTGACCACTTTTACACTCAGCCTCCTGCTAGCTAGCATTAAGACAAGTTTTTTGTATATTCCAAACATAGGCCCTCCATCAGATGGGTAATTTACAAATATTTCCCACAGTCTTTGGTTTGTTTTCAAGATGTTCGCAATTTTGATGATTTATTTTTCTCTTGTGGATTACACCTTTCATATTATACCTTAAAAATCTTATACCTTAAAAAACTTCCCCCGCCCCCCAAACACAAAAGCACAAAGATCTTTCTCCTATGTCTTCTTCTGGCAGTTTTGTGATTTTTACTTTTCACATTTAAGTTTTTGATCTTTTTTTAAAAATGAATCTGTTACACAGTGAAAGATGTTGAGTGATGTTCATTTTTCCCCCATGAATAATCAATTGCTCCAGGGACATTTGCTGACATTACTATCCTTTCTCCGTAGAACCAGCTTCTATCTTCAAGAAGCATGTCTTTGGGTCTGCTTGGGGACTCTATTTCGTTACACCAGTCTGTTTGTATATATTGACACCCAAATCACACTTGATTAGCCTTGATTGGTATAACTTTATCTTAAGGTCTCCCACCTCTGATGCTGAGGGTACAACCCAGGACCTCTCTCATGCCAGATGTGACTCTCAGCTCCAGCATCACATCTGCCTGCACGCTGCCATGCTCCCTGCCAAGATGATCATGGACTGAACCTCTGAAACTGTAAGCTAGCCACCTCAATTAAATGTTTTCCTTATAAGAGTTGCCATGGTCATGGTGTCTTTTCACAGCAATAGAAAATCCTAAGACAGAAGTTGGTACCAGGAACTGGGGTATTGCTGGGTGATAGGCCTGACTGTGTGTTTGTTTAGAGGAATTTGGACTTTGGTACTTTGGGTTTGGAAAACAGTGGAATGTTTTAAGCACTGCTTAATGGGCCACACTAGTAGGAGCGTGGAAGACGGTGGTGCTAGAGTTATTTGTACTTTCGGGGGCTCACTCAAGAGGTTTCAGAGGAGAAGAATTTTAGTATGTTGCCTAGAGATTGTTCTTGTGATATTTTGGTGAAGAAAGTAGCTGCCTTTCACCCTTGTGTGAAGTGAAGAGTTTTGGATTAATTCCATGGGCAAAAGAAATCTCAAAACAGCCTAGTATTAACTGTGCCTTGTGGATATTAGTGGAAACTCTAATGAAGATTTATAATAAAAAAGAGCAAGCTGAACAGGGTAAAATTTTAAAAAGTACATTTTGAGGAGAAAAGGAGCACCAGGAAGTGGAATGGAGCTAAACCCTGTGTTCAAGGAGATAAACAGATTAAGAAATGGAATAAAGGGAATGGTGACCTCAGGGCAAGATCCTGCTAACTTTCCAACTTATGTAAAGAAACTAAAGAAAAGCTTAGAGTTGGTGTGTGGCAGTACACACCTTTAGTCCCAGCACTGGGAAGGCAGGGACTGGTAGATCTCTGAGTTTGAGGCCAGCCTGGTCTACAGAGCAAGTCTCAGGACAGCCAAGCTTAGGAAGTGAAAGACAGAAAGTTGGTGAAGATATAATTGAATGAGGGGGCCATGTTCCAGCCCCAGTAAGCAGCAGAACTTGGCAGCTTTGGCCATGTGGTTCTGGCTTTAGCATTAAGGATAGAAGAAACAGGTTATGAAATTTGTCTCCACACCTAAAGAAAGCCACTGAGGCCAGGCATGTGTCAGGGTGTCCCTGAATGTGTGAAGCCATTGTGTGAAGCTGTGAAGTGGAAGCCTGGATTGCCTTGGTGAACCCAAGATGTTAGAGATGCCAGAGTCACGAGCTACCTGCTGAGGAGAGCTGCTAAGAGGGAGTGGAAGCAGCCAGGAGAAAGAAGTGGGTTCCAGTCAACAGTATTGAATGGAATTGGAGACCTGAAGAGCGTTTTGACATCAGACATAGAGATGCAGAGTTGGGAGTTTGCCCAGCTGGTTTGGTCTTGCTTTGGTCCAGTATTTCCTCACTGTGTGCCCTTTCCTCCATTTGGGAATGGTAATGTGTATCCTGTGCCATGATTTGTTGGGTATATGTGATCTGCTTTTTGATTTTGATTTTTACAGGGCAATTATGCTTAAGAGATTGCCATGTGTCTCAGAAGAGACTTCATACTTTAAAACAAGTTGAGACTATTATAGACTATGGAGACTTTTGAAGTTGGACTAAATACTTTTTTTTTTCTTTTTCATTATGATATGGCTATAAGCCCTTGGGGACCAGGAAGTGGAATGTGGTAGTTTGAAAGAAAGTGCAATGTGGTGGTTTGAAAGAAAATGGTCCCCAACAGGAAAGGCACTATTAGGAGGTATGGCCTTGTTGGAGGAAGGGTGTCACTGTGGGAGCAGGCTTTGAGGTTTCCTATGCTCAGGATACGGCCCAGTGAGTCAGTCAACTTCCTATTGCCTGGAAGATGTAGCACTCTCAGCTCCAGCACCACATCTGCCTGCATGCTGCCATGTTCCCTGCCATGATGGTGATAATGGATTGAACCTCTGAAACTGTAAGCAAGTCCCCTCAATTAAATGTTCTTCTTGTAAGAGTAGCCATGGTCATGATGTCTTTTCACAGCAATAGAACCCTAGCTAAGACACCAGGCAAGCGTGCCACTAAGAGCTACATCCCATCCCTGGCCCTTATCATAAGTTCCGAAGGCAGATGGTGTAGATCTTTTAATGTTCTTCTTTTGGAAGTCATTTGGACTTTTTGAGGGCCTTTGCATTTCCACCTTAATTTTAGAATCAGAATGTCATTTTCTTACCCAAGAAAAATAAAGGGGAGGAAGGGAAGGAAAGGAATGCTTTTTTCATAGGTGCTAAGTGTCTGAACTCAGGTCCTCAGGCTTGCATGGCGGCAAGTGCTCTTACCAACTGAACCATTTCTCCAGCCCCTCAGCTTCTCTGATCAATCAGGTTCCTACCCCGATATCTGACTCCCGAGTTTTTATTGATAAAGAATAATTAGATAAACACTTCATGACACACGAGGCTATTTACCTTGGGGTGTCTGGGAAGCAAAGAGAGAAAAGGAGAGAGAAGGCCCAGAGCAAGATATAGGCCTCTAGAACCCACCCCTACCAACCTGCTTTCTCCAACAAGATTCACATCCAAAGGTTCCGACTTCTTTCCAATAATGCCATCAGGTTATTAATCTATCTATGAATTAGCCCATTGATTAAGTCAGAACCCCCAGGACCCACTCACCCCTCAGTGACTGAATGCACCAGGTGGGGAGGCAGCCTTCAACAAACACATAAGTCTTTTGGGAGGACACTTCATAGCCAAACACTAATATTTCCTCAGTTGTACTGTCAGATTTTTGAATAATGAACAGGCCATGCTTGCATTCCTAGTTTTCTTCCTAGTCATAATATATTCTTCTTCTTTATATGGTTGGACTCAGTTTGCTAAAATTTTGGTGAGAATTCTTACATCTTGTTTATGGGGAATGTAAGTCTGTAGTTTTCTTTTCTGGTAGTGTTTTGTCTGGCTGTCTGGACTCCCTTTCCGGTGCTGGGCTTGGAAACTCTCTCGATGTGGCGAGTGGGGGGCAATCTCAGGGCTCATCTCATCTTTTATCTCATTCTTCCAGGAATCACTGACCTTCACTGCCTGATGTGTAACGTCTCAAAAGCTGCTGTTGTAGATATTGTTTCTGAGTTTTCAGTTACTGGGAGCGGAAGAATGAATCTAGTATCTGTTCTTTCATCTTGGTTTGTACTGGAAGTCTCCAAGGAGAGACAGTTTTTACAAGTTTATTTAACATTGTAATTCTAGATCTCTAAAAGTCTTCTTTGGGGTTATTTAAGACAGAGTTTAGCTAATTAAATTATGTTTTTAAGCTTTTGTTTCATAGTGTCTTCATTTTTTTTAAAGGAAGTCTTTTAAAAGAAAGAAATCATTTTTATGTGTATGTGTGCTTGGTGCTCATAGAAAGGGCATTGGATTCTCTGGAGCTGGGGTTACAGGCAGTTGTGAGCTGCCAGATCTGGGACTTGAACCAGGGTCCTCTGGAAGAACAGCAGGCTCTTACTTATTCATTCCACCAGCCACTCTAGGTTCTCTTCATTCTAATACATCCTATGGTATAGGCAGGCTTTGGCAGAATGAAAACAGGTTTTTTGTTTGTTTGTTTGGTTGGTTGGTTGGTTTTTTTGAGACAGAGTTTTTCCATGTAGTTTTGGTGCCCGTCCTGGATCTCTCTTTCTCTGTAGACCAGGCTGGCCTCGAACTCACAGAGATCCACCTGGCTCTGCCTCCTGAGTGCTGGGATTAAAGGCGTGTGACACCACCACCCGGCTCTTATCTTGATATTCTTAATGGCATTTGGTTTTCTAGCAGATGAGGCCTCTGCATTGCCAGGGGGTTTTTCATGAATGTCAAACTGAATGGAGTTCCCAGAAACTTTAGGCTGTTTCATTTTCTAAATAACTAAATCAGAGATCAATGGCTCTAGGAACCCTTAGCCACATCAACAACAATAACATAACATCAATCACTTCAGGTTCACATTTTCCATGGATGATTTTCCTCGTAGGGCTTGATAAAGTGAGAAAGAGCTAAAATCCCATCTCTTAAGAATTCTTATCACGCTTGTGACGCTGACATCTCCAAAGTTGGAGTTTTTGTTTGTTTTCTACAGGAATCTCAGAAGAGTAGAACAAAGGACTCAGGCCACCATGCCTTGCTGCTAGATATGATTAAGGTAGACCGTCTGAGTCTGATAACCTAAGTGCACATGGCATTCACCTGGGGGCTGAATAGGCAGAAACCAACCCTTGCTCCAAGCCATTCTAAGTTGGAAAGGCTGAGGTGGGGCCTCAGCCTTGTCTTTTCTTTTTTAATCAGACAAAATTTTTTAAAAAACTCTAATATTTTTATTAATTCTTTGAGAATTTCATACATGCATAGAATGTATTTGGGGTCTCTTCACCCCATTCCTCTCAGGTCCATCCCCACCTTTCCTCCCAACTTTGTGTCTTCTTTTATTTTTATTTTTATAACCTAGTGTCTTAGTGTTCTATTCCTGTGAAGAGACACTATGACCATGGTAACCCTTATAAAGGAAAATATTTAATTGGGGCTAGCTCACAGTTTCAGAGGTTTAGTCCTTTATCATGGCAGGAAGCATGGCGATGTGCAGGCAGACATGGTGCTGGAGAAGGAGCCAAGAGTTCTACATCTAAATCAGCAGGCAGCAGGAAGAGAGAGAGACACTGGGCCTGGCTTGAGCTTCTGACACCTCAAAGCCCACCCCCAGTGACACACTTCCTCCAGTAAGGTCACACCCACTCCAAAAAGGCCATATCTCCTAATAGTGCCAGTCCCTATGGCACTATTTTTATTCAAACTACCACACCCACCGAGTCCAGATTGTACCGTCCATATAGACATCCATCTGGGCCATCCACTGAGCTTGGTCAACCTACCAGAGACCACACCCTTAAGAAAACCGACTGTCCCCAGCAATCAACTGTCACTAGCTCCTCAGCTCAGGGTCAGAGTTCATGAGCTCCTCCCACCTCCACACCTAGCCTTGTCTTTGACAAGCACTCGGTATTTCTGATGTGGACCTCACACCGACCTAGACCTTCCGAGCTGCCGTAAGTGACTTTTCCAGATGCTTCAGTGTCCTTCAGGAAGGAGACTTTGCAGGACATGGAGAACTGAGATGATTAGGACACAAAGGAAAACAGGGGAATCAACTGGCAGGGAAACGTGAGGACATCGTACTGGAGAGAGAAGCCCAGGGCTAGGGCCCTGGTGACCACACTTCCTCATCCTGTGACTCTTTGTCCGTGACTCTCAGGTGTGAACCACCGCAGGCCCAGAGTGCCGATGTTAAGACAGCTTGTACTCTGTGCAGAATTGGGAAGCCTCCTGTCTTAGCGGCAGGGTTTGGAACTCGACCATGCTTATCTACCAAACAAGGCAGGACCTGTGACTTGGGTGAGCGATAGCCAAGATGTTATAGTGCTCCCACAAAGAGAGGTGACAGCAAGGCCAGCCAGGGTGTCAGCTAGGGTGTCATGGGAGAGCCCTGCCGAGGATAATGAGCCAGGGCTGGGCCTGAGCTTGGCAGCCTCTCTGTTAGACATTGTGAGGCCTGTTGGCAAAACCTGGCACGCTGAGCCTGAGAGCTTGGCCAGACCCATTAGACGAGAGACAAAGAAACCTGGCCCCGGGCGAGGAGCACTTGCCTTTGGACTAGGCAGTATCCATGCTAGAAACTGGTTTCAGCTGCAGTCAGAAGGGAGCTCCTCAGGGACTTTTAAACCTTGCTGCTTTGTGACTGAATGAAGTCAGGTGCAGGACAAAGCTCTTGGGAAACCAGAAGCCCCACCCACCACCATTAGCAGGGATCATGGGTTACCATGGAATTTAACAGGTCCATGAACATGAAGCATGTGTGTGTTGAGTAGTGATGAGGGAATCAGGACACATAGGAGAATTACCGTAGTGTGTCTGTGTGTGTGTGTGTGTATGAGGGCATGAGTGCATATGAGAGAGTATGTCTCTGTGTGTGCATCTGTGGGTGTGTAAGTGTGGGTGTGTATATGTGTTATGTGTCTGTGTGTGAGTATATATGTCTAAGTATGCCTGTGTGTGTGTCTGTCTGTGAGTGTATGTGTTTGTGAGTGTCTGTGTGTATGTATGAGTGTAAACATGTGTGTCTGTGGGTATGTAAGTGTCTGAGAATGTATGCATCTGTGTGTTGTGTGTGTTTACAAGTATGTCTCTGTGTGTGCATATGTGTGTCTGTGAGTGTGTGTGTGTATGTGTCTATGAGCACGTGTGTATGTCTGTGAATGTGTCTATGTGTGTGTCTATGTGTATGTGTGTGTGTATCTGTGAGGATGTGTGTGTGTGTGGTCTGTCTGTCTGTCTGTTTGTCTGTCACATAACTTTACTTGTGAGCTGCCAAGAGGAAAGCTGGGTTGAACAAATCTCTCAAGTGAAATTGGTTGATTCTGTTTCCAGGAATCAGAACCCTCCTCTGCCCTCATGACCCTTGATCCCCCATCCATCCCTATGCCCACCCCAGCTTGGCACCGTTTCCTCACCCAGACAACCTGACAGCCCTCAAACACTACCTTTCTCTCTTTTTCCTGCAAGAATTTTTATTCCTCTGGCCACTCTATTTAATTCTGTTTGTTTATTATTTATTTATTTATTTATTTATTTATTTATTTATTGGTTTTTCGAGGCAGGGTTTCTCTCTCTGTGTAGCTTTGGAGCCTGTCCTGTATCTCACTCTGTAGCCCAGGCTGGCCTCCAACTCCCAGAGATCCACCTGCCTCTGCCTCCCGAGTGCTGGGATTAAAGGTGTGCGCCACCACTGCCCGGCTCTCCTCTGGCTACTTAAACAGTTGCCTCTCTCTTCCACCAGAATTTGTGAGCCGCCCTTGAGCCCTCTGTGGTCAGGAAGCCACTGACGTCCTTGGTCACTGTTGAATCCCTGTTGCTTGATGCAGCCTCTGAGGCACAATGGCGAAGTCCTTTCTGGAAGAACTCAGTTGTCTTCTTTTCCCCAGGCTGCTGCCTTTGTCCTGTGGCTGTCAGGAAAATTATCTCCCCAGAAAGATGTGTCAGGATGAGCTTGACTTTGCTGGAGCGTCAGAGGGAGGTGACATGGAACAGGGAGAGGGTGAGATGAGTTTATGCCCTGTCAGGACATGCGCCCCAGTCCCCCTCATCTCCCTGTCCCTTCGTTACTACCCTCTGCCCTTACAACCTCCCCTCCAAAATAAAATAAAGACAGCAACAAAAACCATCTCACCGAGGAAGCTGTCACAGTGTGTCACAGTGAGTCACACAGTGTGCCCTTTAGTCCCTACGTCCTGTACATCTTTACTTGCAAGTGCTCATTGCAGTGAGTCATTGGTGTGGTTGCGACCTCTGGCTTCTTTTACATTATCAATGCTGGACCCTCACTGGGACTCCTCGTGGATATCCTGTTGTCCGGTGTCCTGGAGGTCCTGCAGCTTTGGATCTGCCGGACTGACTGGTCCCTCCAAGTGCAACTGCTCCAGCAGTTCTTATATGCACTCCTGAGCTTTTAAGAGCACTTGGTGGAGCTGATACACAAGCAAGGTCCTTTGCCGAGGCTCCCTGTTCTGGCCTCTGGTCTCTCCCTCTGTAGTTGTTAGTCCAGATAAGATTATGTCATGTGGTGTTTGAAAGTGACCCTTTGTGCCTGCTGACCCTGTGTACATTGCTAATTGAAGGAAACCAGGAAGCAACTAGAGCTCCATTTTGAGAAGGGGCCAAATTATTGAGATCCATTAAACTTGGCTGTTTTCTGTTTGATAGTAGCGATATGTCCCTAAAGTTTCTTGAAACTATTTGACCTTAAATATTATAACCATCTAAAGAGTAGGATTCTGGAAGAGGCAAGCTCCATTCACCTGAGAATAAACTGATAAAGGTATTAATGGCTGTGTGATTTCCTGGGGAGGGGCCAGCAAACTTCTATTCACCCTGATATTGCCAATGTCAGGCCAAAGAAACAGTTCCACTCAGGTCTAGCTTAGCGAGCTAGGGAGTTTATTGGGGTTACTTACAAGAATATGGGTGAAGAACGTGGGCAACATGAAAGCAACTGCCCACCAAAGGTGCACCCCAGCATGGGTGCTGATGATTGGTTTACACGTGACCCCCAACCAGAGCTTTAGGACAACCGGGAGCTCAAGACCCCAGAGCAAGGAGCAGTGGTGGGCTGAGTCTCACAGCCCACCCCCATGGTCAACTGGATGACCCTAGCTGTAGGGGAAGCAGCAACAGGGAGCAAAACTCCAAAGACCATCACCTGCATGGAAATGGACATGAAAAACCCTGAATCCAGTGGGGACAGAGATCAAGTGCAGCCCGAAGGGACAGTCAAAGTAAAACCAGCCCTACCTGTGATCCACACCTATTAGAGCCAGCCACAAGAGCAATAGACAGCAGCCCTGGGTGTGACGGTGATCTAAACAGCACCATAGCAACCGGAAGCTGACCGACAGTCCTGGGTGCAAACTGTGCTGTGGCACCTTTGGACAACCGAGTGGCCGCTTTCCTGCCATCAGCAGGAAGCAGACTGCTGGCTGGTCTGATTAGGATTGCTTTTATCCAGCTCAGCCTTCTTCTTCCCCTTGGGAGCCCTTCTCTGATAACACCCTTTTTACATCTCCTTAGCTTGCACACACATTCAGCCAATCAGGGTCTACATGGAGCGTGCCAGGGGCTGGAGAGGTGGCTCAATGGTTAAAAGCGTTATGTCTCAAACCCAGGACAAATGGCTGAGGTGGACCTGGCTGCCAGGTTCTCCCAGCATCCCTCAGTACCTACTTGTTACAGGGTCTTCCTGGCTGGCATACCCTGTCCCTACCCTAAACTTCTCAGCACAGGGACTGGGCTGGGCTACCTTCCCCAGCTGTTCTTCCCTGTATAGACCAGCCCTCTGGGCTATGCCAGCCCTTTGGGCCATGCCAGCCCTTTGGGCCTCTTGCCCTTTGGCTTCTGGCTTACTCCTGGCCTCTTGGCTCCTGGCTCTTGCCTCTCCCTTCCCCCAGCTCCTCACATGGCCAGGCTCAGTCTGCTGGTTGTGTTTACTCTGGACTCTCCCAGATGTCTCTGCCTCTGCTTGTATCACCCTTATATCTATAATAAAAACCTTAATTCCTTAGGAACAGTCATGTCCTCCTTTTCTTTTTTTCTTTCCTTCTTTTCTTTTCTTTTCTTTTTTTTTTAATTCAAAGAGCAATGGCCACTCTTCCTGAGGACCTGGGTTTGATTCCCAGCACCCGCCTGACGGATCGAAACCATCTGTAACTACAGTTTCAGAACTGACATTCCGGGGCATGAGGCACACACCTGGTGAACAGACACACATGCAGGCAAAGCACTCATTCACATAAAATGATAAAAATAGTATTTTTTTGGAAAAGAAAGAGTGTGCCAGCTCTGGACAGACAGATTCATGGGATCACTTCTTAGAGAAGGAAGAGAAGGCTGCCTTCAAGACTCCCTGAGAGATAGACTGCCAGAGGCTTGCTATGCCTGAGGCAGGAGCTCAGGCAGGGGCCTCCTTCAGGCTCCATCTGCTCCAGCAGATGCTTCCAGAACTATAGACAAGACATTCCTGTCTCAGCCTCCAAGACTCCAGCTTTGACCACAGAAAGGAATTCATTCCTGCAGCTCTTTCTGGCTTCTAAGACCTACTCACTATTCCAGAAACCTGCAGGAACTGAAACACTTGTGGCAGTTCTTGGCTGGCATTCTCCAGCTACCAAGAGTTCAAATGTCACCATCCCATGCAAGCTGTCCCTCCCACATGGTGATCTGTTTTTCCCATTTAAAGTGGCTAAGCCTTAGTTAATAAAGCTTTCCTTGTCTGTATGCCCTTGGCTGTTAGTTCACTTACTTCATTTTCACAGAGGACAAGACAAGCAAGAGTCTCGTTAGAGGCAAGAGAACTGTCTCAGTGTCTCAATGATTCATGAAAACTGTACCCCAGAAGCTCTCTGCACAGGCAGCAAGGAGACAGCTCAGCCAATTGGTGTCCCCTTTCCTATCCATTGCCACTGCTTATATAACCTTGGGGAGTGACTTGTGCTTCCTGAGTCTTCTAAGTTTCAGTTACTTCCTGGGCCTTTTAAGTTTTATTTACTTCTTGAGTTTTACAAGCTTCTTTCCTGCCTGGGGGTGGGGTGGGTGAGTGATAGTTGTGAAGAATTGGCAAGCAACAGTGGTTGCTACTTTTCATTGGGTGGTCGTCTTGCAGGTTGCCCGGATAAAACAAAACAAAAGAAAAACAACCTTGTTCTGAGTTCTAGTTTGGGGCTTTAGTATACCGACTTTGTTCAAGGGACTAAGACTTTTCAGTTCCATGGAAGGAAAATTTAGCGTCAAGTTTGACCTCATTGATAACATTCAGACAGACTTAGGTCAGATTCATCCTTGAAACGAAACTATTCATAGCACAAGGCTAACATCACACCCTGGCAGATAAGGCAGGTGTCTGTCTGTCCTGTCCCGGACATGATTCCCACACCTGTGACCCCCTAGAACACTGTCTTAGAAGTCCTGACATGTCTCACCAACCTAAATGACCTTAGAGGTGTCTGCTAAACCTGGAGATGACAATCAGGACAAAAATACCCATCCCCTGACTGTCCAGTGGCATGCTGAACAACCGCAAACAGGCCTTCCTAACAGTGCGAGGTGGCAGAGATGCGGGCCGGGATGTTGTCATCAGCCACAGGTGTCCAATACTCTCTCCATTCTCAGCCTGTCTAGTCCAGCATTGATTCCCTTGCACTGCTTCTCAGATAAAGCATGGATATTGCCGTCTTTTGTGGAGGCCATTTTGGGCTTTCCTCTCTTGACAGGAGACTGTGAGAGAACTGGTGTGGTGATGGCCTGGAGCGATGACCTTGAAGGTGCTTTGCAGAGTTCGAATGGCATCCAGACTTGTGCCTGAGCGGTGGGGACAGAGAAGACAAAGCAGAGGGGACGTGTTTGATTAACACACAGTGACCCCCCTGAGCACTTCATCTCTTCCATATCCTGTCATTAGCATCTTGAGGAGCACCGTTGGAGACGTCCTCTTCGATGTATGTCCCTCCACTCTACTCCGTGGTAGAATAATAGTTCCAAGCCTGGACAACTCACGACCTCCTGCGGAACAGGGATGATATCCCAGCAATGATGGCTAGGAGTCTCTTCTGTTAAACTGGAAGTTGCCTGAGTGTCTGCAGTTGAATGTGAGGTACCGTATGGGACATGGCACAGCTGAGCGAAGCTATATTTTTAAAAAAATTGCCAGCTGGGTCTGGTGACTCACACCTTTAATCCCAGCACTCAGGAAACAGAGGCAGGTGGATCTCTGTGAGTTCGAGGCCAGCCTGGTCTACAGAGCAAGTTCCAGGACAGCCAGGGTGGTTACAGAGAAACCCTGTCTAAAAAAAAAAAAAAAGAATTTGACAATGTTACAGAAAAATACTCAAAATATTAAGAAAACTAGAGTTATTTACAACACACGGTCTTGTATTTGTGAAGACGACGTTTATGAGCGTACATATTTATATAGACATATGCATATAGGCACTAAAAAGGTGAAGACAGTCTGTTGTGTTGGGAAGTCCTCTGTCCTGTGGTTCTGTGGGTACTCATGAGGAGCACATGGGTAAAGGAGGCGGAAGGTAGGCCCTGCTGTGGCTACTGAAGGGCTTTCAAGGACAGAAAGGGACATCTGTTCATTCTAGTGACTTGAGTACTTGTTACACCTCCCCACCCACCCCTACCCCTGGACACAGTGAGCCGGTGTGGCGGGTACCATGAAGGGCAGATCTCAGAGGTTATAGACTAGGCCTGACACTCAACTCTTAGCTCAGGCGGTGGGGAGAAAGAAGATGATGGAGACGTGGTTGAAGAAGATTATTGGCTCATTAGTTGCATGCTTCCTGGCTGGACCCTGGCACAGCCGCTCCAGGTCAGCCACTGCCCCATCAGAAGAAAGCCAGGCAAAGCCCACTCAGCAAAATCTACCACACCACCACTCCAATGATCTGAACAGTCTCTTTAAGGCTAAAGACAGGGCCTGGTTGACATGAACCCCAGCTGAGAGAGCAGCTGTGGAGATGGTTTATGTGTGAGTCCCAGGCCATTAGAGGAGGACGGTAGAATAAGGTGACTACAAACCCCAGGCCAACTGACTTCCCGTGGAATGTGTACCAACAAGGCTCCAGCCAACTTCGTTTAAATTTCGAAGGACAGGGTGACATCAGCTGACATCTGGGTTGCACTGGTTACCAGGGAGTTCAAGGAAGACCCAGGAGGCATGCCTATTGAATTTGTAGAGATCAAGAAGCTGAAAAGAGCCGGGCGTACGTGGCTACAAACCAGAACGTGTCTGCAGGTTCAAACGCTGCCCTGAACGTCATAGGAAGAAACGATATGGATACAGGACAAGTTCCACACTTGAGATAAAATAAAGAGCAGGCCGCCTGGGGCCACCCCCTTCAGGCTCCACTCTAGCTTCTGAGGCTCCAGGGATGCTCGGCTCTGTATGCTTTGCTGTGGGGCCCGAGTGTGCGTGCAGGGAAGCACCTAGGTAGCTGTGTGATGTGGGGACTCCTACGGCTGTAGAGCTCGCCAGGACTTCCTGCACGAATGCAGGCTTGAGACTCCATCTGTTCTGTCTGAGCTTGCAGAAGAGACGCTGGAGTGGTGACTTAGCAGCGTCTCTGAGATTCTCTGCACAGTTTCAAATGGGCGAGCGCTGTGGTTTGACCCTGTTCCAGCAGCTCTTCAGATCACAGATAGAGATAGAAGAAGATCCATTGGGGAAGATGCCTGACCCCCACCCAGCTCCTGCAGCAGTCCCGAGCTGAGGTGAGCCAGGCAGGAGTGGCTGCGATTGTGATGAAGAGGACAGACCACAAGAACATGAGGCCCTTGTGGAGCCGAGCGAGCCTTGTGTCCCAGCCCCAAGGGTATCATAGGCTGTGAGTTCAAGTGTGGGTGTGTGGACCTCAAGGGAACAGGGGGGAAACCACAGGCTCAGGTTATCTCAAAAGACATATTCCACCATAGAAGTGGTTACAGACAGTTTATTAGTTACAGAACAAAGAAAGCCATAAATTGAAGCATTTATCCAATATGAAATACGTTTGTGGAGACCACATGTAAGCGCTGACGTAGGTTTCAGATGTTATCTGATGACAGGCTTGACTTTTGGATTGGTGGAAGGCAGTGTTCTGCTGAGAACAGGAGTTAGGGCAAATGTGCAGGCGTGAGCAATGCATGGCTTTCAAAGGAACTAAAAATAGCTCTAGATAATTTGGTCTGCAACATTCTAACTCTCTATAATCACAGTAGGCATCTGGCCTCCTAGAACCTTGAAGACAGGTGTGGCTCCCCCCCCCCCCCATACTTGGATTTACAGTGAGGGAGAGGGTGGCCACCCTGGCACCCAGTCCAATGGGTTCCGTTCTGACCTGACAGCCGTGAGTCCTCTGCATCTGATGATGTATGACGGGTTTGACTGCATTTGTGGATTAGAACTTTAATAGAGATGAAAAAGCCTCTGCCCTCAACATTCTCTCTGATAGAGCTGTGAGCCTCGAATGAACAGTGGACACTTACCAGAGACGGAGAGTGGCTGTGGAGTGGGACATATGCTTGAGGCCCAGGATAGACATCCTGGGCACCTGTCGTGAATGCACGGTTCCCCAACCCTATGAGAAAGACCCCCTGCCTGACCCAGGTCTCTGCTCCTAGATGTTTACAGAGAAGATGAATTCCTCTTCGTGCCTGATGCCAGCAATCCACCTCCAGCATCAAGGGAACCAGGAAGAGGTGTGAACAGCCTGGCCAGCGAGCAGCTGGAATGTGCAAAGAAGACTCGAAATGGACCATGGAATGGCCGTTCACCAAGCAGAAGCCAAACTGCCGTCTGTTTCATTGAGTTCATTGGTGACTGGTGATTCCCATAATAATGTCTGTGGTTTATGTCTAGATGTCATCATGAACTTTACCAGATTTGTGAGACTACTAAATGTAGACGTCAAGACCGGATTACTTCCCGGTTTAATGATAGCTTGAAAGGCCCTGCAGCTAACTCACCTCGGCTAGCAGAAGACAGTTTGCTCTGAATAACACAGACTGATGTGAACACAGACCATTTTGTAAAAGGAGTGTCCCTTCCTCTTCTAAGCAGCGGTGTGTTGGAGAGGCATTTACAGGCAAGGCGGCTAAAGGTAAGCTAAGGGCGTGGCCATTTCCATCTGAATCGGTCTTAACCACGTCTCCTCTTCACTCCGAGGCCATCTTATTCTGGACTAGAAAGCAAGTGCACCATGTTGTTTTTGTTATTGCCATTTAAAAGGGCCATGTACACACTGCCATCTGTTTAGATCTGCATCTATGTGTCTCTGTATGTAATGCACACATATACACAGGCTTATACACACACACACCACTGGTGGCCCTCTCCTGATGGGTTCAGATGGGGATGATACAATGTTCTTCAGCTTGACAGGTATGCTTAACCCACATCAGTCATATTTATGACATGCTTGCTCTTTCTTTAAAATTAAACTGAGGGACTGTGGCTGTGACTCAATGGTAGAGCATTGCCTATCACGTGTGAGGTCCTGTCCTTCCTTTCCCGGAAAAAAAGACCCGGGGTGGGGAGACTCTGGAAGGCCTTATAATGACTTGCATCAGGAAGGGTCTCTGACCACGTGGTGTTGCTTGCTTGACCCTCTCTCTGAGATGGAGCAGAGGAGAAGGCCTCAGCTTTCCTATTTAGATAAGATCCTAGGAAAACTCACTGCAATGTACTAGCACAAAGCTTTGGCTCTCGTCACGGTTTCCTGTAATCCAATTAAGTTCCTGGCATTCAGAATCTCATAGTGTCTATGGTACATGATGAATAAAAATCTGAACCATGGCTATTTGACAGAACAAATAAAATGATCATTTATTAGGCTAATACATCACCAGCATCAAGGCCGATTCCCTTTGGGAATGGAGAGACTGGTTCTGGGCGCAGAGCCTGGAGACTCACTGGCACAGGGCTGAAGATTCTCCAGCGGCCGCTAGCACACAGGTCAGGATCCAGAAAAGGAGCACACCCTTCCCCACATTCCTACACTGGTCACATCTGGGACCCACCAGTCTTGATGATGTTTTTATAGGGTTAGCTTGAAAGGTGCATTTGACTGTCAGTATCCAAGAGGCTCCTCTAGAACCTATAAAAAGGCGGGTAGGGTGGGGGTGAGCTGCATCAACCCCACCTTCCAACCCACATTTCCTCCCTTCTAATCACTTAATAGGTCTCAAGAGGCTGTTTGAAGACAGTCTGTTCAGAAGCTCTTAATTTTTTTTTTCATTGTTTGAGACCTTTTCTCCTCTGATTCACAGTCCACTAAAACAGCAAGAATGAATATACAGCTATGGTCTTCCTTTGAAAAGAGAGAGGAATGGGGTGGAGATGAGGGTAGGGCAGAGACGCATACGAGCTTCAGATTAAGTGAAGACATGTGTGGCTGGTACACTCAGAGAGTCAGGAGGAATGGTCCCAATTGTGGCCTCTTTCTCCCACCCCGTGCCACCCTCGTCCTTGCCCTGGAAGAAGCAGGAACGTGTGTTAGGACTATGCTGGAAAACCCTGCTGGACTCAGTTGACCAACCCTCGATGCTGGCTCTCTCACACTGTGCAGGAGTGAAGGTAGGAGCCAGAGGCTGTCCTTAGGCGAAAGCTCTGAGCTCCTGCGTGCTCCGCAGTGCGCTTGCTGTTCACAGAGGTGCTCAGGCAAGGATGCCAGACGTCACCTCACAGCGAGGGTTTCATAGCTTTATGGACAGCCACGGGAACCTGTTGCTAGAGCATTTATTGAATGGCCAGGCTGTACAGACCCCAGAGGTCAAACTTATTTGGGTATTAGCTATATTTTCTTTCTTTTCTTTTCTTTTTTCCTTTGGTTTTTTGAGACAGGGTTTCTCTGTGTAGCTTTGCGCCTTTCCTGGAACTCGCTTTGGAGACCAGGCTGGCCTCGAACTCACAGAGATCCGCCTGCCTCTGCCTCCCGAGTGCTGGGATTAAAGGCGTGCACCACCACCACCCGGCGCTATATTTTCTTTTATTTGTTTATTTGGTTTTTTGGCAAATCCAATGTCTAGGAACCTTTTCTGCTAACTTCAGGTGGTAAGTAGCCAGATCCAACCACATGGGCATCCTTGCTGTTCCTCAACCATTTGAAGGAGCTTCCCACCCTAAGACTTGGTGCTGCCGCTTCCTCTCTGCAGGCTGTCTTTCAAGTCGTTGTGTATCGCTTCATTGCCTCCTTAAGTCTTTTTTTCAAATGTGACTGTCAGCCGGGCATTGGTGGCGCATGCCTTTAATCCCAGCACTCAGGAGGCAGAGCCAGGCGGATCTCTGTGAGTTTGAGGCCAGCCTGGGCTACCAAGTGAGCTCCAGGAAAGGCGTAAAGCTACACAGAGAAACCCTGTCTCGAAAAAACCAAAAAAAAAAAAAAAAAAACCAAATGTGACTGTCACATAGAGTTCCACAATGGAGTCAGTCAACTATAGACTTAAGCCATGAGCTAGAGGAAAGCTTTCTTCTTTGTAGGTAAGTCGAAGTTTTCAAGTCTTTTGTGACAGTTATGGAAAGCTAACACAGATCATAAGTTACCTCGTGACAGCTCACTGGTAAAATAGTCAAAACTGGCTCGTGGTATTATTACGCTCACAATTCTGTTTACTGGAAGGGACTGAGCACAGATGGGTGGTGCAGGAAGGCTTGGAAGGGGCACAAATCAC